>PPOK02000045.1:0-86809 GCA_003708865.2 Kazachstania taianensis | reverse complement strand
GTATACTGTGAGGGAGTCAAGAGAAAATACTTTCTATGGGGTCGTGCTGGAATATTCTGAATATTTTCAGAATATTAGAATATTAAGTATTTTCCTTATACTATTACGAGAGAAAAACGTCATATCACGTGATTTATCAGAAAAAGAAGAAAATTTTGAGCGAAAAACAGAGAGTTGATAAAACAGACACTATTATTACTGTATATTATTGTATATTATATAAAAGAACCAATCCAGTTAGGAAATGTTTAACCAAACTTCTGAATTAGAGACATCTAATACTGACGTCAACCAGTAATTTCCCAAACAAGTAAACATCTTAAGGGGATCTTTACATGTTTCTTAAATAAGAAATACTATGGTTTTGGATCTTAACTCATCCCTAACATGTGATGACGTTATTTGGATTTTCGAAAGTTGTCATGGAATCTGTGGGTAACTTCGGTTCTTTTGACACTTCTATCAATGATGGAGTTAAGGATGTACTGAACTGCTTTTTGATTAACCTAATTCTCTTCACTAATGACAAGACACTGTGTCTCTCTTCGTAAAAATGATTTAAAATTTTCTCAATATTATCTTTGAAAATATGGGTATCATGCATGTGTTTTTTGACAGATCCTGGCAAAAAATTTGTGATATTGTACTTCGGATTGGAAGCTTAAGGGGATGTTACAGATAAAATTGCAATCAAAATGGAAAAATTAACAGCTTCCAAAGGTGGTGGTAAATTGGACAAAAAAAAAGTGGCATATAAACTCTATCTTTTCCCAAAGTGAAATATCAACTCTATTTCCGAAACATCGATATCCCTGTTATGAAAAATTTCACTCGGACCTTCAGATTCTAAGCCTTTAAAGTCGTTGTTCGAGGTATCTATTTCGATAAGATCTAATACCGCAAATGCAACTGAGCGTTCAATGTTAAAACCTTTCTCGCGGTATTTTTTAAGCTATTTCTGCGGTATCACTCTAAACATTCCTTTGAATGCCGTAAGGCTGTCGATACCAGTTTTGCGGGAGCTTTGGGGAAAAACAGAACTCTCGCATAAAGCCTGCCTAAAGACAAGTTCTCTGTTGGAAGGATCAGAATCAGTTTCCAATTGAGCCCTGGAAGCAGATTACTTCTCAATGGGGAAATTCCCTAAAGAAAAGGGAGTTGTTACCTTCAATTTATAAGGTATATAATCAATCATAATCCTCTGGAAAATAGCCAATTCATTCCTTTCAAGCGAATTGTACCGCAGCTACTTGTTAGGCATTAGATATCGTGCGTGATTTCGTTAAATAATTTCCACCACCAGTAGTGCCCTGTAAACGAACAATCGTTATCCCATCTTTGGATGTATTATATTTAGATCCGCTAATAGACCTATGATTGTCAGTGCAGCACTCTTTGCCGCAGTTACTCTGCTTCGAATCATTAACATCTGTCACTAAGATGATCAGAAATGGGTTTTGTGTACATACGCGTAGCCTTAGGGGAATTGGCATTCATTTGAAAAAGTTAAAAAAAACACATATTTGCCCTAACTCGACATCAAAAATGGTCATTAAAAAAAAACCAATCCTTAGGGTTGTAAAAATTGTAAACAAAAGTCAGATTATTTTTAAACCCACACACTACACTAGGGCTTTTTATTCATAATCAAAATTAACAATGGAACATGAATTACTTTCCGGTAAACATATACAAAGTTATAATAGGCAGGTAAATTTAATAGATAGTAAAATAAGTTTATCTATCACATGATATTTATAGTCCTTAAGGCTGGAAATTTTGTGATTTTTTTTTTTTTGTTGGAGTAATTATTGTAACTAAAAAACTTTTGGAAAAAAGAAATAACGTGTTAGGTGTATATATTTGTAGTAATATTAATAACCCTTAATGTAATTGGGCGTACCCTAATTAAAAAAAATAAAATTAAAAGAAACCCTTATTTAGTTTTTAGGGCTCTAAAACCGAGAGTATTTTTGTTCGGATTCAAATTCCTAGTGATATTCGTCTTTATATATTGACGTATCCCTTTGATATTCCAGCAGCTCTTTGGGAGGTTTATATACTAATACAACCATTTAGCTCACCGTACCAGATACTCTACTAATAACCGGTAGCTCTCTATTTGTTTCAATTTGGGGAGAAGATCGGTAGAAACTATGGTAAGTTATATCCGAAATCAGATGTCGAATGAGGCAGTCGGTTGTATGTCCACACTGATAGAGGAAACAGATGAAAACAACAGATAGTCATACGTTTGGGTTATTCTCTGGGAAATAACCAAGTGGGATGTGTGAAGGTGTGGATGAGTTGCTCTCAAGCGTTAATACTCGCACCGCCACTCTTGGTTACAGATGCCACTGATCCTTATTTTGCAATATTACAGAATTCTGCAGGATTCTTCTATCAGAAATCCTTCAGTGTTAGGCTATATATGAAAGAAAGCTTTGGTCTAAGTGAGAACACATATTTATTTGCAGTAATAGTGGTGTTGGGAAATCAGATTCCATATTACTGAAAAAAATGCTTGGATGAATTGGACATTTCCTAAGAGGGATTGTTAAAGTCTGTTACTTTTGAGCCAAAGTTCAAAGTGCTAGTATGCATGTTATGTCATAAATGAGCAAAAACAATATGTTCAACGGAACGCAACTTAAGTTACATTATGAAGCAAACATTATTAGCAGTCTCCCATCGTCTACTGACTGTAAGTTGCACCAGAGCATTCGTGCCTTAAACGTTTGGAGGATTTGTTACCTGGCGTTGATCTGTAACTGATATTAGAGTGGCAGGTCTTTAGGCAGGGATCACCTTGATTATACGGATATAACTGGAATTCGTGTAGTTTGTTCAGGTCGAATTAAAACCCTCCAAATTTGGGGTGTGAAGAGAGATAACAATGAGTTCGTGTTTTAGGGGCCTTTTCTGCATAGGTTGTACATTGGACTTTAATTGGTAGGGAGTTTCTCTCTGTGAGAATGGACCGGAAGTATGTGTTGTTCCGTTGCTGATTGTCATTTTGTGTTTAGAGGAACAGAGTTTGCCAACATGAACTCCCATTCCATTTCTCTGAAGAATCAGTAGGTCTTACTCAGTGTTTGTAAAGTATCAGCAGGTACCTTACTGATGATTCGCTACTGTTCATGTCATATTGGATTGGTCACGCCTATGGCATTTTTCTTTCTTTTTGACTTTCGGTTATTTTACTGGCAGGGTACTTCAATGGCTTATCGATTGAAATAGTCTAGCAATTTTGTATGAGCTTCTGGTGATGTTGGTCGGACTATTCGATCTAAAGACAAATAACTTAGGCTCAACTTCATTTCAAACCAAGCACAAATATGCATCCATTTCCACGTTGGTAATAAATTTTGGATGGGGGGAATGTTAGGGTTCAAAAGCACTGGTTAATCAGTTAATCCATGATCGAGTTGAAAGGAAAACTTAGGCATTCGGAACCAGCCAATGACTTATCAGTATTCGGATCTTTCTACATGATGATCTGATGAGCTCAAAATATTCTTTATTATCGTCGCTGTCGACCAGTTCTCGAGATTTCACATGTATAACCTGATATGTCATAACCGAACCAGAGACATCCTAGTGATACACGTCTTATATATTTATATTTCTCGTAGAGAGATCCAACAGCTCTTAGATAGATTTATATACTAATACTGTCATTTATCTTATTTTACCAGATGTTTTTACTGGGTCTTACCAATTTTGGGTTAGAGTATTTTCGTAGAGACTCTAACGACGGTCTTCGGTAGTACTAGACGGCCTCGTACAGTCGTAGACTCACTCGCTCAGATATTGTTAGCAGTTCTGTCACGAATATCCGGATACCAATATTTTCATCTCGCACCCCGTTTCAGATATATATCGAGCATTCCTGAACATCTGCTTCTCTCATCACTGATTGATAGATAAAGCTACTTCATCCTCCAGAGGTAATCTCGGATATAGATTCCTTTTCCCTCTTGTTTATATTCAATATTCAAGAAGGATAACCTTAAGTTATTATTTAGATATAAATCAGTCTGTATTAATACATTTAGTTTTACTTAAGACATCTAACACTAATAACATATCTTTATTTAATTCTACCTAAGACCTCTAACATTTTGCATCTTAGATATTTTTCAGACTGAAAAATTAACTCTCAATGACGATAACTCTCAATGACGATTATAAGGTGAAGATCCTAAATTTCGTAAAAAACATAATTTAATATGTGTACGTATGGTATGATTATACCATGTGCAAACTCACTTCAAGTCAACTTTAGAGTGGAAATCAATAAGGTTGTGACATAAGACATAATATCTTGGGGAAACACTGAGTGAAGCCCAAAACATTGTTAATTTTACACCAAATATCTAAACACAACAATCAAAAGCTTCTCTCTCGAAACTCAAGTAGCTAAGCTAATACACGTGGGGTCGCTAATCCTTCAAAGTACATACACACTCAATACATATTTAATAAGCAACACTAAATACACTGACTGAGAACTTCTGACAAGGTATATGCTAAAAGTTATCACAATTAAGAATATTTATCCTTCCTAAATTCCAGGCCTACCATCCTTTAACCTTACTTTTACAGTTATCTTTTAAATAAAATTCTATTATAGAAACGTATATACTGGTCATTTTCATACTGATGCAATAAGAAGGAAAAAATCAGGTGCTATATTACCTAATCCAGAGACCATACATGTCATAAAGCTCTTCATGATAAAAGTATTATCAAATATACACACCAAATAAATGCCCTCTTCTAAAAGATACCTAGATCATTTCATTTCCGCATTTTTCTGCTTTTTTTATTGATAAAGATGAATACTAATAAAATAGCCTCACCTTGAAATAATCATATGGTTGCCACATATCAAGCCAAAAAGAGTAGTCGCTGAAATATTTGTAGTATTTGCAAACCTATACAATATCTCCAACCAATGTCTTTGCAATAAACGAAACGAAGATTCATATACTGTGTCGCAATCACCATTATAGATGCTGCTTTGAAAGAATAGTCTCGAAAATCATGACGAGACAGACTGTTTAATCTGAATGTTTTGATTACTAATAATTCTGTGGGGATATACGCTATGGTTTTCCTTGAGATCGTTATTGTAGGAGCGTGCATCTCTTTTTTTTATGAATGCATACAATGCAGAGTTACTTTTGAAGAAGTTTAATTTGCGTAGTCCTTTATTTGCAATTCTAAACCTCAAAAGGGGAGCGCCTTTAAGAATAACTTATAACGATAAGAATGATAGTTCAAAACTACCATCATTCGTATCGTTCGAGAAACCAATCACATCATTATGATGAATTTCGACGTACCGTTGTCTTGGTATTAATCTTCCATTCAAAAATGTGCCATTGGACGAATCAAGGTCTATAATGTATGGAACTAGCTTACTATTTTTCTCTCGGAATTGAATAACACAGTGTTGTTTCGAACACGCTTCGTCTGGAATCACAATATCTGCAATGTTTGTTTCAGCCTTGTGCGTGGTCCCTCTTGACGAACTCGTCACATCCCTACCTACAAGATAGGAACTGTTAGACTCCAAAGAATATTCCCTTATACTTGTAGTATGTCCGGCTTTGAATAGGTCCACCCTAATAATAGCCCGCTCCTCCGCGGGAATCTTGTATTTATCCCAAAAGGCTCTAGGAGATATGGCGTCCGCCGGCTCTGTATGTTTCAACGCTATTCCGTTTTTATTATGGGCATCGAGTTCCAGTAGTCCAGACGGCTGGAATATCGGAAGAATTCTCCGCGGCTCGTCAAATTTATGGGAAGGTATCCCACGCTCTGATCTTCTGTAGGACCCAACCTCTCTTCTCATACTTCCCTATTTGGGGTACAAACTAAGACAATCCCATAGGAAAGAGTGGTGAAGAAGTCTGCCTGCAATCATGGCTCTACATTAGACACAATCCAGGACGGTACACTGCAGTAAACCGGGTAAGGGGCAGGCTAAGCTTCTCCTTTATAGCGACTGTCGACGCCAAGATTGGACATCGGGAGGTTTATTTAGTCTGTCCCATATTCCAAAACGTAATATATACAGAGACAAGACTGATGCTCCTTACAGGAAGACATCAGACGTGTTGAAACTTCTTCCAAGTTTGAAAGCCAGTTTTCCCAGTTTTCAATTACTATACTAAAATTACAAACATTGAATACGCTCTTCGAGCCAACATTCAACGACAAAGACAGCAATACATTTGATTGCTCAAATATATCAACGAGTTCCTTTAATAGTGCGCCTTCAACCATTTGCTCGACGGCCACTAGTTCTCCATATTAAGAATAAATTGGGCATCGATTTTTTCTGCAAATTTCGTTTACAGTGATTCTGAAGCCCTAAAGAGTGGAAAACAAACCCTATCTTTAAGCGAATGAACTCTTTCAGAGGCAGAAACCGCTGATAGTCCCTCCAGATACGTATTCCCAGGTACTACAATACTGCTTACGGAACCCATTTCGGGATATTACCGTTATTAAGAAATGTCTCAAGCTCTAGGGACAGACCTTTTCCTGTCTAGGCCATATTTGACGCGACAACAGGTGAGGTTGGCGCGGAAGAATACGATTGCAGATCTTCGAGCATACAATCAGAAGACACTCACAGTGTTGAGGTTTCTAACAGACCTTTGTCTTCAGTTCAAATTTCCTAGGAGGACGTTAGAGGCATCTATTTATTTTTACCAAAGATACTATCTCTTTAATCATTTTGAGACGGAATTATGCTATACAGTAGCGACAAGTTGTCTGATCCTAAGCTGTAAACAAGTGGAAACTTTCAAAAAAGTGAACGATATATGTACGGTGTCATTAAGGTTACGGAACTTTAAGAAGATAACTCCAGATATATTGGATAGTTTCAAGAAAAGAGTACTTCAGATGGAACTTCGCATACTGGAGGCCTGTAATTTCGATTACCGAATCAATAGTTACGTTCACACTGACAACTTTGTCATAAAGATTGGCAAGCACATGGGCTTTGACACTGATATCTGCTACCTTGGCTGGCTCGTTGCATATGACACTCTAAAATTAGATATTATTTTGAGCATACCACCGCATGCAATAGCCCTGGCCACACTACGAGTGGCATTTGAATTATATGATAAGCCAGGATGGCCGACAGACATTGCCAAATCAATTAACACTGACCAAATATTTGTCGACGATGCATACTTTACAATCATTAATTTCTATATCAATACATTCGAGCTCTGCGATTTAAAACATGATCTTCCATCCAATGTTGCTCCAATAAGTATAGAACGTTTCATTGAAATAAAGAGCCGAACGGGACCAGAGGTTCTTTTGCCCGATCTGAAAGAGGATGATCTACAAAATGACAAGTATCTCAGTGAAAACAGAGAATACTCTGTGCATGAAAGAAGATATGTACTTACTGCACAAATAATGAGGGAAGAAAATGATGCATTAAAAACACATGTATGAGCATCCAATAGAGTATATTATCTATATATCATATTTACATCTAATATCTGTATTATAAACAACATTATAACTTTGATAGAAGATATGCGTATCTATTCTTCCTTAGGGGATCAATCTCTATAAGTTTTTCTAGATATTTCTCTGATGTTGAATCGAAAACGATACCTGCCGATTTCTGTTGTGATTCAATCTCAATGAGCGTCTTCAAACACCACATATTATCCTTCCCCGAGAATTCAAAATCATCGAGATTGATCATCAAAATATTTTGCTTTAGTTCGTTCAAAAATTTACAGTATTTATCTTTGCCAAGGATATCATAGATCAAGCTATCCTTAATGAACCATTTGATATAAAACCACACTGATTGATCTTCAGCATCCGTAAACATAGCGTTGTTTATATACGCAATTTCTTGTTCAATGAATGCCTTCTCATCATCAATTTCATTTTTTGAATGCATAGCTTTTATTAACTGCACTCTTTGATGCCACGCCGAATAGTTCGAGATATTATTATTTATCTTTTCAGTTGCATACTGAAACTCTTCTTTATCCATACTGCAATCCTCCATCTTCTCAATTTTGGCAATCACCATTCTTCTATAATGCCAGCCATGGAAGTTTCTAGCATCGAGTCCCAATAATGTATTGACAATATTCAATTCATTCTTCCATAACTCAACAGGACTTTGAGGGTAATGTTCTAAAACCCATATTCTGTGATTCCATATCCAATAAACCTTTGGGAATCTCTTCAACTGTACCATTATAAACCGTAGCTCTTGTTCCCACATTTCACTTGTAAACTCCTCACGTAAGCCACTAATTATCGCCCTTCTGTAGTTCCATATCGTGTTAAACTCTGGGTTAAGGTGTAGAAGCTTTGTAGTAGACTCTAGGGCCTCCATCGAATACATTGAACTATCCCTTTGATTTAAAGTGTGTTCTGTTAGAGCCCTGTACTCTTCAATTTTTTTCTTGTCTTGTTCCTTCTTCTGTTTAACCAGTTCCTTGGTCCAAAGCCTCCTCTTTATACCGTGCTGCATTATGTATCAGATTTGTTAATACAGATTTGTTAATATAGTAAGCTTGGTGATTCAGGTGTTTACCGTTTCAAGGGTTTCTCAACTTTGTCAAGGTAAGGTACTAAAGTAATGATTTTTTATTTTTGTAACTTCGAGAAATAAAAAGATACGAATTCCAACGAAAAGACAGTTTACATAAAGATCTCACAGTGTATCACTCTAGAAGTCAATAGCATATTAGCTTTGAGACATCGACAATGGCAAATTCCATATCACTGAAAGGGTCCACTAGAACCATAACCGAATTTTTTGAATATAGCATAAACTCTATCTTATACCAACGTGGTGTGTATCCCGAGGAGGACTTCTCTACTGTCAAGAAGTATGATCTGACACTGATGAAGACGCACGACGACGAATTGAAGGCATATATACGCAGAATTCTTATACAGGTGCATAAATGGATGCTAGGAGGTAAATGTAACAAGTTGGTCATCTGTATTGTGGATAAGGATGAGGGGAATGTAGTGGAACGTTGGTCCTTCGATATCACAAAAATAGATAGTGAGAGTACACAAAATGGGGAGGACACAGACGATATCGTATCTAGATCTGATACCCAAAATCAAATCAGAGGACTGATTAGACAGATCACTGCCAGTGTTACGTTTCTTCCAGAATTAGCAAACGCGGGGAACTACACTTTCAATGTTCTTGCATATACCGATGCCTATGCAAATGTTCCGCTGGAGTGGGCTGATTCAGACGCTAAAGAGATCAAAAATGGAGATGTTCTACAATTTAAGTCATTCTCAACAAACGAACATAAGGTCGGTGCTGAGGTTACCTACAAGTACTAATTCGCTCGTTTCTATTGTTTACTTTCTAATAATAAACATGTAACGTTAGTTGTTCATATCAACTGCCAGAAATCATCTGCTGCAGTGTAGATGGCCCTCTGTGAAATACTCGTGATTTGCAATTTATTCAAAGTATGTGTTGACAAGACATGTGATAAATTTATGCGCCAAGCGAATGAAGGAATATGACGAAAGGTTTGAAATATATGAATGTAAGGATATATAATTGATAAGATAGACTCAAAGACCGCTTTTGCAAAAGGAAGTCTTTCAGAACTCATTTTATTCGTCTGTACAATTTATCTGATTAGTGGGCATTTGGTTATAAGAGAAGTTTGTCAGCTTTCGCGCTGAAATTACAAACAAACAAAGGATCTGAACTTCTCACCAAATATATGTGTCCAATTTCCTTTCTTGATATTTGACTCCCAGAAGGCGCTTGAGACAGGTATGCTGTGAAAAGGGCCGGTTCGAGCCCGTTTTGAAATTAACGAAAATAATTATTTTGACGTAAAATAATTGCCACAGCGCTGTGTGACGAGAGGTGATTCACTTGAAACTCCACGTAATCTTCAACGAAAACTGACAATCTTCTGGTCCGCTTTCTTTTCGAGGCCGCTTTCTCAATTTTGCGTAATTTATTAAACTTTTTGCTTTCTTGCCGATGTTTAAGCTTGTATTTCTTACTGTCTTGTGGTTTAGCCTTTCTGGGATTGAAGTGTACAATTGTTCCTACTCCATATTATCCTCCTCATTGGATTCTAGTGATGTTACCTCTAGGTCATACCGTGGAGGGCTATCTGAGCGATAACATTCCTCATCACTATTGTTGTCTGCGGATCTCTCAATAGTTGTTTGCGGCCACCTAGTAACGTTAGAGACATATCATTCAGGGATTTGTTCTTGTTCTACAAACCAGTCTTCTGGGCAGCAGGCTGCCAGCTGGGTTGTAGTCAACAGTGCCTAAACTAATACAGGTGTTGAGGCATCGAATACAGCATTGAGTGCACTATTTTATTGGTTCACTTCATTCTTTAGGTTGGCATATAATCCAGTTATCTGAAGCTTGGCGGGTGTCAATGGATCGGAATCATTGTTTGATGTATTATTTGATTTGTCTGATTCAACCTGTGTATTCGTATGCAGCTCGGACATTAACTCCGCTCGGAATTCATCTTTCAGCTCTTGATATAGTTTGGTCCTTAGTTGGGCTATTGGTTAGGTCATCAACTCGGTCATCAACTCATCCACCAACTTGGTCATCAAATCTGTACTTATCTTTTCCTAGCTCCAGCCTCCAAAACCGCTTCTTGATCTTTTCTTCCCTGACTATTAGACTCACATACCACTGCCCTCTCCATTGTCGTAGGGAGGGGACAGGAATTCAAAGAGATGACATTGATTGGTGAATAGACGTAAGTGGTGTTTGTAAACGTTGGATGAACACTAGTGGACGTTGTGTAAATAGGTTCTGTCGATATTTTGTTGTCTTTGTTCCTTGTGGTTGTGATGGAAGAGGAAAGGAATTTTTTTTGTTTGCGTAAACTCAAGTCCTTTATATACGTTTCATTTTTGTAACTTCTTCCCTCGAGTAACAGATAATACCGCAGGATTTTAATTTCTCCGCCGGCTATAAGTGGACATCCATACATTTTTCCGCTAAGTTAATATGCCAAAAAATTGTGCATAGGACCAGAAATTTCGAGCTAAAACCCATCTATTCATGTAATACGAAAAAGTATAACCAAACAATAGCCTTTATTTCATTTGTTTTATCACCATGTACATCAGTTCGTGCAATAATAATAGTGAACGCGAATCGAAGGTTTTTCCCACTGACATAATTAAAATAGCACCACTCGGAAAATGCCATTCTAATAGTATGAAGAAGATAAACTTGTTAAATATATTCATGATGACGTATAGTTGGCCATCTATTGAACCTTGACATTACTACCTTGGTGTATCCTGTTCTGTTTTTTTGGCTTGTCATAGAGTCTGACATATGTCTGCTGTGTCATAAACCAGACAGACCATCTGGTATAACTACTTTCAGTTCCTGAAGTAATATATATGCGACCCGACCAGGTGAAATGCCCAGAGATGAGACTATTCTTCTGTGCAGTCAACAACATTCGTACCATTATGATTAATACCGAAACAAAGTTTGATAATACTCTACAATCAAAGGGTACTACAGCTCTTCTCAATCAATCAATTCGACATTCATAACATGCGTGGGAAAACTCTCTGATTAATTGGGGGTATTGAATGTGGCGGCTATTTTGTTCTAAAAATGTGAGACTGTCGATACTTCCCATCATGTAGGTGGCCGTTGAATCCGTACTGGACATTCCTTCTTGTATTTTGCATCCTATGGCATATGTGTCAATTTAACTGAGTTGGAAGAAGGGGGGGGGGGGGAAGAACAGGAGTGGAACAAACAAGAGATGAAGTTAAGTAGAGAGAAAATACTTTTCATTGAAAAATACTTCGGCCGAATTTTTCCAACCATCAAATGATTGAGGTAGTTAAACCATCTTATTGCCATGGTAACAGCTCACCATGTATAATACGATACTGTCATCGCATTTCTTCGATGGTATTTCCCCCAGAGAGCCAACTTACCACGTCTAATAGCTGGCATCTATAGGAGTAAATAAAACATTCACATTTTTGAGTAACGCCAAACACAGCGTAAATTCTAACCGTATTCAGTTCCACTGTAACTGTTACTTGGGCTACGTTTGTAGAAGATATAGTCACACGTTAGACCCAGTAAACAAAAACAGTAAACTACAATAACGTAAGGACAATGCCCCCACATCACCAAGAAAGCCCTAACAAACCCGACCGCCCGCCCCCAGTCGAATGGCCCTGGGGGATAGCCACTAATATACGATTAACCTACTTATATATAGTTAAATTGGCCAACAAAGCTAACGTCGTGGTGATGTTCCCCCTCAGTGCACCATTGCTTCTGACCTTCTCCTAGGCCTTGCTTGAAAACCGATGTTTACGAATCACCACTGGTTGAAAAAATGTCTATGGGAGGTTCCCTAATCTTGTAGTTGTTGGTTTGACTTCTATTGTAACTTGAGTACTAACACAGCACCGTAAATGCTGGGGGCACGAGGTATACTCGCTTGGAAAGCGCCAGGAGTCCTTTTAGATACTTGGAAATTTTTGTAAATAATGCCGTTCGATTTGAAAGTATATCTTTACAGTCAATACCCTTTTTATAACCTTTTTTCGATCTTAGAACAGTACAAGTGCTGACTTATTTGAAGTCACTCCCTTTAATGCAAACGGATTTAGCATATCGTACGGAGAGACAAACAGGAAAGTTTCTCACGTACTAAAAAAAAAAATGGAGACACTTCTTTCGTGAAAACATCGAAAGGAAAAGATATAAACACCAGTTGTTCACGTCATGCACCTTTCCATTCCCCTTCTGCAGACACTCAAGATACTAACAATTCAACATGTGATTTTCATTTAATGGAACGTTTCCCATCACGGTTTGAGCAACACCCAGGGTCGCCATTGGTGCCGCTGCTAAGAAGGCAATCTGAAACATGTTTAGGAACTACTTCTTTGAACACATAAGCCGTCAGTTCAAAGAGCTTTCAAACCTCTGAAAGCTCAGAGAATGTAGTACTAGGCCAGCATGTCACAAACATTGGAGGTTCAATGGCAGCCATACCAGACAACCTAACTCTCAACAACGCAAGAATACATACACCATTGCTAATATTTCCAATATTACACCGTTACTGTTGGTACAAATAGAAAATAATCAAGGTAACCTGTCCAAATCAGACAGTTGGTACATAGAATTTACTGGATAACGGTGACCACCTATGCATCCATTGGAGTAGCCGGTATCTCTGGAGAATAAACTAATGGAGAAGGGAACCATCTTTCCTACCTCCAAGATGTATGATGCTGCCTTGGCCATTAGCAATGAAAACACCGGTGTCACGTCCTGATTTATGGAGTCGAAGTCTATAGATAACATGCCGGTAATGGTAACAAACCTTTTGTTTTGAAATAGTAGTTGTTGGAGACAACAAAGAAGTAATAAGCAGCGCGGCACTAGACATAGAAGGAATGACGAAAACAACATAATGTAAGACACATGGTGCCACATTGGAGATTGCACCTGGATATTTGGCATTGCTTGTGACTGTTGATAGTAATCATCTGATTGACGATACTTTCCAAAGCCCCTCAGCATATACCTCATGGTTGGTGGCATGACTCAATGATACCCTTTGTGGTATTTATTAAAAGTGTGTGATAATTCAATAAATTTGATTCATGGCAATTGGTCGGAAGTACCTCTGTGGAACAGAAAGCTTGATATAGTTCAATAAGCATACACCTGTTTGTGACCAAAGTATCCAAATTGTAGATATATCCTGAATCTATCTGTTTAGACTATCGTATCATCACTGGAATGTTTCCCTAACACAGAAGAGATCCCAAAGATCTTTGAGAGGAACGGATACCATCAAAAATATAATACTCTCATGGAGTGAGAGAGGCAATACCTCATTTACCGAAAGACCGAATTCTTTTTGTGTCATCGTGAAGACCGTGTCAGACATATCACACATTGAGTTGCTGTTGTCTGGACCCAGAGAGAAACCTCTATAAGCATTACCGAGAAATTCCAAAGTTGACACTTCCCTTAAGCAGAACTGTGACGAAAAAATACCTGATACCGATATTTCCCCTAAAGAAGGGTATGTAAAAATCTTAAACAACCGTCTTTGATGAACAAATGTTTCCAAACAAAGCAGTCCATTCTTGGAGAGCAACAGAACGGATGTGATTATTTGTCATGATATTTCGTGTTTATTTACTCCTTGTAATCTATGAGAGTTGTACTGATTATTAATTTAAAATTTATCCAGGGTATGTGACTAAACTGTATGGTAGGCGTGTTGCAGTAGATATATTTGACATATTAAAAGAATCTGATGCTCTATTAACCGTTGTCCTTGAAAGACATTATTTGTTTATAAACCATTTTTAAACTAATCGAAACAGAACAATGGGAAAAGAAATGAAAGGGAAAGAGAGAGGAAAAGGGAAAATATTTGAAATTCGGTATTTTGCCACCCTATTTATACCAAAAATCGGAGATCAAATACAGAAACAACGGCAATTCAGGTACGGCTGGGCCATTTCCTGAATGGGAAAAATGCAAACGACCCTTCAACTTTTTTACTCCTTTAGGAAAGAATACAAACAACTCCGCGGGTCTTTTTACCAATCAGGGAAAAAGGTAAACAATCCCTTAACCTTTTTACCAATCAGGGATAGTCTTAACAATCACTTAACCTTTTGCCCTTTAGGGAAGAATGTAAATAACTCCTCAATATCTATACCAATTAAGGAAAAGAGTAAACACACCCTTCACCTTGTTACAAACAGGAGACGCCTTTTTCGGAGATAAGAAACGCTCTGAGAACAATAGCTGTAAAAGACAATAGAACGTCACATTGTTCGGAGGTATGGGTGTTGTGGCAAATAGCCGCCGAAAAAATGAATCTTCGGAGAAGTGACCCCTGCAAAGATATTGATCTGCCATATAGTCTAGAAATAGTCTGATTATTGGAAAATACTATTGGAATTAGAGAAGTTGTCGGTTGCTAATTCCATATATTCTACAAATTCGTTAATGTCCTCGTGACACCATGTCTTGATCTTCCGGATATCTGAACTCAACGATTCATGGAACGTTTCTACAGACGTTTGGTTACACATGTTATGATAACATTAATCTACTGTGGTCCTATCCTGAATAGAACTCCCTCAGGACAGAATTCCCCTACCAGGAGCATATAATAATCAAGGAATGAATAAGCTGAGAAGAAAAGTCGTATCATCAATATACCAAGACACAGTGCTTCAACGAACAAAAAATTGGCCATTTCTAAGACTATGATTGTTTGTAATAAAAACTCTCCTTACTGTTACTAAAATGATCATGCGCAAGGCAATTCTCAGGAAGTTCATCCTTATAATGAGCGCACTTACAAATCCAGCTGGTACGAAATGTACAGACACATGTCCATTGACTTCGAAATGAACCATCCTAGTTTATCGCTACCGGGCTGACCGCACAAATCCAACCACAATAGTACCTATAAACTTACCCAAATATCAAAGTAGTGTCCCCAGCAGTCCGAGTTTTACAATACCTGTTTGGCACAATACATTGGAGTATTCAGTACACAATGGGTGTTTTATTAGATATTGCCATCTTCTCAGATACTACTTTTAATTTATTTTTCCATTTTCCATACTTTACCTGGGGGTGTATAACATTACTGACTGGAGGTAGCTCTAAATACCAAGAGATTTAAACCACTTGTCTTGTTGGAATTATAACTACAAAACCACATCGCTACTGAAGTGGCAAGCAGAAAGTGTCACAAATTCTATTAAAAAAAAACAAAAAAACTCCAGGGTTATACATCGAGTAATATAGCCCGATTGTATTCATATATTCTTTCAACATTGAGTTCCATTGTTTGGGACTTTGCTTCAAACCATAAAGTGCTTCGTTTAATGGTGTCACATATCTTTTATTCATTAGATGAGTAATGTATATTTCCTCCTCAAGTTGTGCGTACAGAAAGGCATGGTTAATATCAAATGTTCGCAATCTCAATCCTCTATTGTTGGCAATAATTAGTATCATTTGATATTAACCATGCCTTTCTTTACGCACAACTTGAGGAGGAAATATAGATCACTCATCCAATGGATAAAATATATGCAACACCATTGAACAAAGCACTTTATGGTTTGAAGCAAAGTCCCAAGCACTGGAATTCAACTCTGAAAGACTATATGAATTAACTTGGGCTATATGACTCAATGTATAACCCTGGAATTTTTTGCTCAAAGGATGGGAATATTATGATTGCAGCTTATGTGGATGATTGCATCATCGCTGCAAAAACTGAAGATGAAATTGATAAATTAATTAAGAAAATTAGAACAAAGTTTTCACTAAAAGAAATCGGTATTATGAAGGATGATAGGCTAACTACTGATATCTTGGGACTTGACCTTTTCTACGACTTTAATAAAGGTATTATAACACTCTCACTACAAAATTACATTAAGAGTTTAAAGGTATACTATCCCAATATCATAAAGGATGAAATGAAGAAGATAAAGGTACCGAGGTATAAAGGGTAAAAAGACTTGATTAACTGTAGGTCCATGAAACAGATTGGTAGAGGAAATGTGAAATCCCAGACATATGAGAAAAGTCAAAGGAATCTAGCGAGTAGAAAGGGAAAGTGAGCTTAGAAATCGAATTTTCATGATGGCCCCTTAGGGATTTCTTTCAAGTTACGCAACTCATCTACTGTATATTTAAAGAACTGATATAATAAAATCGACCATGTTTCAGTCATTATTCCTCACCATGATATTACTTGGTTCAAGCCAATTACACCACTTCGATAGACACTGTCGACAGGAAAGTCAGGGCTAAAATGAACAAGGGCTATTCCTCAATTATTATTTGTTAAAAGAACAAACCATTGTTCATGAAATTTGCGTTAATTGTTATATCTTCTTTTGACAGCTAAGATGAAAAATCAGCTATCCACATCACAATATTTGGCCATATGGGTTACAAGACACTGTTCATAAGTTTGAATGATGCATAGCTATACAATTTTCCTGGCCTTTTCTTTAACACCCAAGCTCTGAAAGTATTCCAGAGATATGTGCTGATAAGACCAATGTCAGATTTTTGGGTCAAGAGAATGAAAGGAGAATGACTGAATGCTTTAGAATATATATGAATATCATAATATATAAATAACAAAATGGACTTGAAATACTGCTGTTACCGAAGGAATTTTGAATAATCGTTTGTATCATGTGTGTGATTGCTGAACAATTGGCTTATGGGAAGTTCGAGTTTCCACCCTGTAAGAGCAAACAAGCAGAGGGGCCGAACTTCTCACAAAATTTGCGCCTCCGTATAGTTCCTTGGTGCAATTGTTTTTGGTCCCGAGAAGGGCTTGTCATCGTCAAGCTGCGATAACAGCCGGCTCGGGCCTCTCTCTAGAACAGTGAAAAATAAAATGAGAGAAATAATAATGTCATAGTAAGTAGTGGTGGAGATAGATGATGTGTGGAGATGGGAAGTGAATCCCCCAAAACCAAAAATTCCTCGTAATCATCATCGGGTGCAGGTAGTATTCTTGCCCACTTTCTTTTCAAGGCTAATTTCACCATCCGACGTCGATTATTGAACTTTCTACCTTCTTGCCGATATCTACACTTGTATTTCTTGCTGTCTTGCATTTTCCCTTTCTGGACCTGAAAGTGTACAATTGTTCGTACTCGACATTATCCTCCTCATTGACTTCTGGTGATGGTACGTCTAGGTCATATCGTGGAGGGCTATCTGAGTTTGAAAGTTTATTCCGACGATATAGTGTAATTGGCGCCTATCACAAAAGGTCTTCCACTAGTACCAAAAAAGGGCTAAGGATATAAAGAATCATGATATTGTATAGCTGACACTCTATCGATGCTTGATATTACCACCTTTGCATGCTCATTCTGTTTAGCTCTTTACTTTTTACCATAGACTCTCGTGCACCTGGTGGTATCATGATCCAATCAAGTATATTGTATAAACCTACAATTCTTGGACTAATACGTATGGGATGTGACTAGACTAAATGACCACTGACAAGATCAATTCGCGATTACTTTTCTGGGCAGACAACAAATCCTCTGACTGGTCCTCCATATGTCAGAATATGGAATAATCTTCTCCCACTAGCTCAATTGGCTATAACGTGGACGAAAAACCTCTCTGACTGATGGCAAATATTCAATACGGCAGACTTTCAGTTTCTAAAAGTGTAATGCTGTCGGTGCTTCCCGTTATGTAGGTAAATGTTAAATCGCTACTGAACATTCCATCTTGTATTGGTGTATTCCACAGTAGACATGTCTGTTTGTTCCAAACATAGGAAAAAAGTAGATGGAGATTGGAGAAAGGGAAGAAGTGGAAGAGACGACGGATGAAGCTAAGACGGAATACTTTGAAAACTATGGGCCCAAACAATTTCAGCTGTCATGTGATTTTACGTAATTTTTGGCACATATTGCCATGGTAACAGCCTTATGAGTGTATTGTGCGACATCGTCGGTTTCTTGACACGTCTGCGATTAGTTGTCCAGTTACCACATGCTTCCATTCCATTAGGGTATTCAAACTTTCTGCAACTTGAAAATGCTTGGAAACAATGCAGTTCAATTGAGAGATATAGCCTCTTGTCGAACTGCCAGACACATCGGTTAGACAGACTGAAGGAGATGATGCTTAGTATCGTTGCTAGTGACTCCGCTCCCTGAAGAAAGAGTTGTTGTGGCATGTTCTAAACAAAACAAGTATTTTTTGTTGGCTGTGGGCAACATGTCATGGTGAGTAAGTAAGTACGGTAGGTGCCTGAAATATCTCCGTTTTTGATAACATTGTACGCATGCAACAATTGATTGGTTGACAACATCATGCTCCGGGCTCTGAATGGAGAGTATCTTCATGACCACCTAGTGTTTTCTATGTGTGTTTCCACCTGTGTGGCTTTGGTGCCAGAAGACTGTATCTTCAGCAACCACAAGCCCTAAAACAGCAGATAACGCGAATATAAAGTGACAAAAATGTAGCCGCAGGACGAAGCTCCCAATTCCACGGTTGGAGGGACCTAAACACTTTCTGTTGTTGCAGCCCGGATATATAATTTCAGGGCTTCTACACCTGTGGAGTGGCCTCTATCTGTTGTCAACGCTACTAATTAGTGTCTAATATGATAATGAACGGTGTTAAGTTACATCAGGTCTCCTCTCACGAGATAAAACCGATTCACAGGCTGGCAAGCTGAGAGATGGTTTTAGTGACGTCGTGAGAGACTTTTGTACCTCTCGTATTCTGACGTATGCTATTTTGTTCACAACGCCCATCTTTTCATATGTATATGTATACGGTTCGCCCCCTCAACCGTTATCGATGTTTGTTACATTCTACCTGATGGTTGTCTTTTGTTGTGTTGTTTTGCTCAAATATATCGCGAACCTCTGCCGATGTGAGAGTGAGCCCATTCAAAATTTAGAGACAGCGTATAAGCCAAGGACAAAAGTATACAGAAAGACAGTTGAATTCGTCAGTAGAGTGTTTGGTATCAATATACTACTAATGTCTGCGAATGCCTCTTGGCCTGCTATCTGGCCCTTTGTTGGAGGACTTCCAAATCAGTTTTCCATTCGTGCCATTGTTTTGCTTTTTATGAACGGTCTCGTACTCGCGTGGCTGATTTTAACTGTCCTTGCGAGAAAAGTTTCGCTTTTTGGCGATGAGCGTTTATGGAACCAGGATTCCACTCATGCGGGAGGCAATATGGTGTAAATAGAGTCCATTTACCTCCTTTCTTGTCTAACGCTTCCTCTAATTGTGCATATGCAACATCTTTTATTAAAGAGGCTACATCTTTTAAAAAATAATATATTAGCTATATTCTGATGGTTCATTAAAAATAAATTCAACCTATATTATTCTACGATTTAGCTCACTATTCTTTCCCAACAGTTAATGATAGTTCTTCTATATCTGTTTGTAATGGATTTAATGATTTTTTACAAATAACAAATAAAAAGATGAGAGCCCCAAACTCAATTAAAGTCCGTTGATGCGACACATACTTATAGTAACTTGTGTATACATCACATAGAAACGAACAATGAGCAGTAAGAAAGTTTCATCCCTTGTACTACAGTTAAATGTAGTATTTTACGAACTAACCACATATCGCACTCACTTCGATTTTAGGACACCAAGAACCATACCATCTTTCCATACTTTTTCCTTGTGGTGACCACGAAGGCGGGAAGAATTTTAATTCCCTATGTTAGGCCAGGGTCCAAATGAAATATCTTGACGCTGTAGCAGCTACACGCCCTCGTATTATATGATTATATTGTATTCTTGACGTCTTATAGACAATATTGAAGAATCAAGTTGATACTTCAAATGAATTGTGACATTCACACTCTATTGACAAATGCCACCATGACCTAATGTAATAGTAACCTTCATCAAAATGATCTACTATTGCCTATAGGCAATATGCCAATACATTATCATACCTGTGACGTAACGATTGTTCTGTTATTAGTATTACAATCTTCTAGTTACTCTACTTTATGAAAACTGGTATCATTGGCATAATAAACAGGCGGCCAATTTGATAAATTCGACGATATGTCTAATGATGTATCATTACTGGAGCGTGTACTAGTATCAGGCTGTATTTCACTTTCATCATCACTCACGGGTCTTCTAGAACCATCGTCTGCTAAGCTTGAAAGCTCTTCATCCCATTCCATCAGTTGGAATATAAGACCCATATTTGGACTGATATCTTTTGCAATGGATTTTAGTTCACAGTAGGCTTCATTTAGGCTCATGTTACAATAACGCATAATGTACGCTACAATCAACGACGCGGATCTTGAGACACCACATTGGCAATGAATTAGTATCCTTCTATTTTGCAACGACGCTCTATGCATAGCTGAAGTCAACCTCCTCAGGTCCTTTAAGATCCTTGATTTATGAGACCATTCGATATGATAATATTCGATCTTACTTTGTAACTCAACTGGGATCATTTGCTTTAGATTGGGTATCTCCTCAGCTACATTGATGATGAAATCAAACTGTAAGATATCTTCCAAGTTCGGCTCCGAATACAGATAAATATTGGGCGGTATGACAAGAAGTGGACCATCAGGATATACATTTTGGGTGTATACATCCTGGTAGATCAAGTCCTCCCCGGGTGCAAAATGGTCCTTATCTGAGTTGCCACTTTCTGGGAAAATCCATGTTGTCTTTCGTTCATTCAGGGAGGACGGTATCGTCTCGGACCTCTTGCTACTTGCATTGGTAAAAGATGGATTTGTAGGAATATTAACTAAAGGTGTCGAGGAGTTTAAGTTTGGGATTGTGTTTGACCTATTTCGTCTATGGGATTTAACATTTTTAGTATTTATTGACAGAGACATCGAATGATTTCTGGATAGTCCTTTGCCCGGGGATGTATTCTGGAATAACGTGTGTATAGGGGAATGCTGTTGTTCTTTTGCGACGGTAGAGAGAGAAAAGATGGAGGCATCATTACCCTTCATAGCGGATGGCTGTTTATTGTCCTCAGTAGAAGTATATGACTTATGCGATCCATTTGTACCATTTAACATTATTGGTCGTTGCTCTATTCGATTTTGTAAACGAACTTGAGGGTTGGTCTTCACGAGCGGCTCTGTAGTGGTCGCAGCTTGTTCAGAGGTAAATTTTGCATCATAAGGTGATGTATTAATAGGAAGTGACAAATTCTTGGTATTCCTCTTCTGTAACGACCCGAAGTGTTGCTGCATGGGAGGTATAGAAGCGAGGCAGGGCGATTTCTGGGTTTCCATGGGACTGTTTTAGTCTATACGATATCTAAAACCCTATTATTGGAAGTGTATACCGTTACCGTCTCTCTAGGGATAATTTCGAAAGGATGTACTAACAGCACTGACCAACTGATGTATATGCTAAACTGTTGTAATGCCACACGCTGTGTTCCAAAAGTACACTCGAAGCTTCGTTACCTCTTCACCTCAAAAACTGCTAAAAATAAATAAATACTGAAAAATGCCAAAGTTAAAACAAAAATTAGCAAAATAAGACTGGAGAAAATATTAACAATATTTTACAAGACAGAAGGTTGAGACCTGAACTGATCGAATATGACAGTTCTGGGATACAACTGGTTGGGAACAATTGCGTTCTTAGTGATACGTGACATGTTATTAAATGCAAATTTGAATAAATATAGATATATAAGTTATATGGTCAACGTGATAAAATTGTCATACACAGGTATACGCTGCGGTAATCTTGAAACAAGATTATTTCAGGTTTTGTAAAGCGTTGGAAGCGTGATGGCCTTTTTAGAATCAGAGTCCACTTGATCATTCACATCGGCTGTCTTCTGTACACTAAGAGTCTTCTCACTGTTGAAGAAAGGTATGTTATACTTCATCGTTCCACGCACTACTAATTGGTAGTCATGTTTTATCAACTTCTTCCACTTGGAGTTTTCGTTATCCTTCTCGGAGTCACCTGGATTTAATACCTTCAAGCTAGTCATTGCTATTGTATATTTCCGTGTAAAGAAACCACCTTCAAATTGCAGCGGAGTGCCCAGTTCGTTAATTGATCCTAACAGGAGGGCCTCTGTGTCTAATACTGGCTCACACTTTGCAAATATGTCCAGCTGAACTGTGTCGATCTCTATCGTGAAAAATCCTGGGTTAAAGGCGGACGTTGTGATGTCAAAGACTAACTCATCGGCGCTTGAAATAACGTTATCTAACAGGACAATGTCAAAATTCTGTAACTCCTTATTAGTGGCCAGGACAAATCCAAATAAGAATCCGATTGTCAGTAAACATGCCACAATGAAACTGAAATATAAGAAACTCTTGATTTTAGTCCAGTTCGATTTTTTTGTATGAAAGTTATGTGGGGAGTAACTAAATTGGTTTCTTGATGCTCTCTTTTTGGATGTGTTTCGTAAGGGAGTGTTTTCAGTAGGACCCCCCATATCTTGCTCTCTATAGTCGTAGTATGCGTTTGGTTGTCCGTCATGCTGATAGTTATAAGGGAAATCGTTGGCGACGTTGCGATTTTGGTAATATTTGTCAGGCATGTTGCCGTCCATTACTGTATCATCCCCAACTTCATCCTCGTCCTCGTAGTCTGAGATTTGGGGTCTTGCTTCGAGGTCAGACCCATGGTTATAATAGAATAGAGACCTCATGTCGTCGTCAACACCGTTCTGAGGATTCCTCATGCCAAAATCCACTCCATCCTCATCGTCCTCCTCCTTTATGGCATTTTTCCCCGTATAATAGTAGTAGTCGTCAGGATACGAGTTCGTGTTTGGGCGGGGTGCGTTATTATACGCTCTCTTGGGATCATGCGTCATATAGTTATTAACTTTAACACTGTTTGGGTGCATGGAATTCCCGACGTTTTCCATACTTGTCTGATTCATGTGGCCTCTCGGGTTGTTGAGCCACATTCCACTGCTACTTCCAGCGATATACTTGCTGTTAGGAACTTCGTCAGACTGTTCGATGTAGTCCTCGAGGTTGACGTTGTCTGGCACACCGGAGTATCTCCTCAGTGGGGTGCCATTACCGTCGAATATCTTGGATACCGTCGTGCGGAGAACCCTCTTGCTCTCGCCCTTTCTAATTTGCCGATAGTTTGGGTTTGAAGCGTTCGACCCCGCGAGCATGGACCCCGCATTCCCCGTGTTTAAGGAGATCGCACTTATCCTCTTATCAGGCGAGCGTCGCTGTTGCTCGAAGACAAAGGACTTCACCGACTGAATGTCGTTCTGTTTATCCTGATGCGACATGGATTTCACACTTGGAGCGTCATCACCGCGAGACATCTCGGGGATCGGACCGTAGTTATTGGAGTTGACTATATTTTCCGGGTTGATTGTCGTGTTTAGGGACGACGTCGCGTTGATGGGTGTAGTAGGAGACTGTGTCTTTTGGCTTGTGGCGTTGGGATGAAGATGTATCGAGGAGGTACCCTGTGCGAGCGTGTGCGACAGGATACCGCCTGTGCTGGTGTGTCTTGTATTTTTCAACCTGTTGAGCATTTTCTTGTTCGTGTTCAGCAAGGGCACACTCGTCTTTGGTGCGATACTGCGCAATTTCGCGGTCTTGTTATCGGCTAGCGGTATGTCATTCACCGCCGCCGAGAGGGCGACGTTGCTAGACGTCGGGTATATTATATTCTTTGTCGAGTTTGCCGCGGACTCGTACACGAACGTCTCCTCGGAGTCGCTGACCTCGTTCTCCCCGACCGCGGACGCGAGCCTCGCCGCGAAGAAATCCGTCCTGTTGGGTTTCTGCGACAGATCGAGTTCCGTGTGTACTCGCGTGTCTGTATGTTTCGCGTCGGCGTGTTTCGCCTCCGGATGCTTGATCTCGCCGTCATCATGCTTGACGGTCTGTTCTTCGCTCTTCGATGCTTTATCCGGGGTATCGGCGTCTTGGTGATCGTGTCCCGTACTCTCGTTGACTTTGTCGGACTCCTCACTGAGCAGGACATCCCTAGAGTTCATGGCGACTATTGGCGGCCGCTCTATTATCTTCCCGAGAGACTTCTGATGCACGGTAGTCGCGTCGGACGGCGTCATTTCTGTGGCGGTGCCACTAGCTGGCCTCGACACGAAGAGCCCATTTTTAGCGTGCTCGTCACTCTGCGCGTGTTCGTTGTTCGTAGTCCTGTTGAATATACTCTCTGCGCCGGGCGCAGTGTTTTCACTCGGCGTATCGTTCTTGGGCGAATTCACCGGCGCATCGACGAGCAAGGAACTCTTTTTGTTCTTGAGTAGCGCCTGGTTACAATGCGACGGCACGGGGAGCGGGTTGTTGTCTATGAGGCTGTTCAGCGACGCGTTCGACCGCACGTCGGACTCGTGCTCTGGTCTCAGTTTGTAAAATGCCCTTGCGGCGGGGTGCTCGATTGTGCCTGTGTCTTCACCGTTGCGCGGCAGACTGTTCTGCGGTACTGTGTCCTCGTTGTTGTTGTAATTGTCATCAGTACCATTACTGATTTCTATACTCGACACGGCACTGCCATTCGAGGGCGACGCGATTGCAGAAGCATTATTTATGTTATTACTGTTACTGTTTATGTTATTGTTTATGTTGTTGTTATTATTATTGTTATTATCATCATTCAATAGCAGATTCGTCGTCGAGGTGTTCACTGTCTCTGTTTCGACTATGAAATTGTTCTGCATCTCATCATCCTGGCCCATTTCTGCGTGTTTGTGCGTATGTGTGTGTGTGTGTGTGTGTGTGAATATGTGTGTGTGAATATGTGTGTGGGTATGGTGTACGGTGTAGTGTATTATCGAGAATGACAGACAGCGGTGTATATTCGCTCACGCAGGCGATACTGTACCACTATAAATATATTGCAATGCGCACTATGCAATCTGAGACTCCAGTGGCAACCCAGCAGCTGTATTCCTAGAGGATTAGTACGACAGGGTGTAGTTGCTGGCCATCCGCAGTCGCTCGGGTCGCTGCTTGTGAACTCTGCTGACGACGCTACGTGATGCACTAATACGAGAAACTGAGACGAGAGAGCCCTAACAGAGTTCTGGAATTATTTCTGGGGGAGCAGCAAGCCCTAACTCTGCCAGCAAGCCCTAAATACGCCGTACAGAGTGACAGACACTCTCGTTCCCTCGTTCCTCGTTCCCCGCTCTCTTTCCAGAACAGGCAATACGACAATTTCCTCTTCTGGACACTTCCCTTTTGGGAGATATCCTCCCCTAAGAGGGCAGCCAATCAGGGGCGGCGCTGCGGAGAGGCGGTGAGGTGGTGATCCCTTTGCCTCAGCTTTGCCTTCCCTTCCCTCCCTTCCACCGCAAGCTTCCTTCCCTTCCCTACCTTCCATCCAACAGCGAACAACGAACACTCGCAACCGCACCTTCACACTGTTGCTGTCTCTTGCCGGTGGCATCACCAGCAGGACGGTCCTTACCTCAGCCAATGACTGCTCACCTAATACCGAACACTTGCTATCACCTTGCTATCCACACCTCGACTACGTAAGCCTTCTTGCTCTCCCATAACACGCTGCCCCAACACGCCAACAACAAGCACGCCATCAACGATGCCCTTCTTCTCGGACATATTCAAGGACGCAAACGACCTCCTGGACAAGGACTTCTACCACGCGCAGCCCCTCTCCGTCGAGGTAAAGACACTAGCCGCAAACGGCGTGAACTTCACCGCGAGCGCAAAACAGCCCGCACAGGGCTTGCCCTTACTCGGCACCCTGGAGGCCCGCGGCAGGGACAAAGCGACGGGCGTGGAGTGGACGCAGAGCTGGGCCGCGCCGAACTGCCTCTCGACGAAGCTGGACGTAGCAGACATCGCCCCGGGGTTACGCACGGACCTCGTCGCGACCTTCTCGCCAGCGGCGCTGTATGCTTCCAGTGGGGCGGGTGCGAAGAACGCGACGGACCTGAACGTGCGCTTCGTGCAGCCCTACGTCCACGCGAGGGGAAACTTCACCTTCGTGGGCGGCGTGCCGGACTTCACGGGGGACGCCACGACGAGCTACGGCGGCGTCGTGCTGGGGTCCCAGGTGCGGTACGACGTGGCTCGCGGCGCGGTGTCGAGCTATGCGGCCGCGGTCGCTTTCAAAGCGGTGGACTACAGTGTCGGCGTGAGGGTGGACCAGACGCAGCGCGCGACGCTCGCGTTCCAGCAAGTCGTGAGTGAGAGGTTGCAAGTGGGGTCGCGCGCGACAATGGACCCGAGTGTCTCGAGTGCGAAGGTGGATCTGGAGTTCGCGGCGCGGTACGTGCCAGACGCAAACTCGCAGGTGAAGGGGAAAGTGACGGACACAGGGGTCGTGTCCCTAGCGTACAGGCAGTTGTTGAGGCCGGGGGTCACTCTGGGCGTCGGCGCGTCTGTCACGGCGTTGAAATTGGACGAGCCCGTGCACAAGGTGGGGTGGTCGCTTTCTTTTGCCGTGTAGTGACGTATGTATGTTATGTGACGCTGTACGTCTTGATTATTTTATGAATTGACATTCAGTCTTGACTATTTTATGAATTAACTTCACATTGATTCTTGATAACGCTATTTCAAACTTCATTTATGCCGTCTAATAATGCTACTCTTTGTACAGTGACGTGAATTTTATTTTATTTTGCTCCTTCTGTTCATGCCGGGAATATTCATATATAAATGCACCAATTTATTAAAACGGTATTCCATCTATTAAAACGATTACTTTTCTACGATTATTCTTATTCGGTTTATAATCAGCGACAAATAAGTCAATTATTTTCTATCAGTTTTTATTAAAGCATGAATTCTTCTACAACTACACTTTCCACGGAATATGCAGTGCCGTGAACTAACAAATTCACTCAAGGTCGTCTGATAGTCTTGATGTTGTCATATGTTGTATGAGCTAACGAATCGGGACCTTTCATGCGTTTCGTTTGACGGTATAAGCTAACCAATCAGGACCTTTCATGCGTTTCGTTTGACGGTATAAGCCAACCAGTCAAGACCTTTCATGCGTTTCGTTTGACGGTATAAGCTAACGAATCGGGACCTTTCATGCGTTTCGTTTGACAGTCTTGATAATGCTGTTCCTTGTAAATTTAACGAATTGGATAGTCTTGATAATGCTACACCAAAACTTCCCTCAACTTCCTGTAAATTCCCATGTACTTGACATATAAATACGAGTCCAAAACTATATTATGTGGAGTCCGGTGCTTCGTGATACGCGTTCCGGCTGGGATGAATGTATCAACTGGTTTCATCCAGTCTATTCTCGGTGAATTTAACTCTCGTGACAGTATGGCTGAAGACGAGATTAAATAAAGAGTACAAGAGTTCCAAATGTTCGAATAAGCGCGAATTATACAATCTACAGCTCCATTGATCCTCTGAATTGACTTCTCATCCACTCGTATGGGTGTCCTTTTCATTAGATGCTGAAAGAACTGAAACGTTCAGCAAGACGAATGATCCGTTCCTCTAGGCTTCGAGAAACTGTAGCGTTCCGTACAGATCGAGGTTGTCAAAACAACAGATCAACCGTAGGAATTTACAGCTGTAACCAGGTTGATATCTTGATGTACATGATTTTACTGCTGCCTATATCAATTTTCCAGTATTCTCAGTACTGTAGATTGATCGTAAGGAGTGGCGTCTTGACATTAACACGATGTTAGTGAATCAAAGAAGCCATATTCGATGTCAAAGTGTCGATGTCAACACTGGAATTGAGAATCAAATAAGTAAACTTTGCTATGTTGCAATCAATTACAGAGTCAGCAAATTGAAGAAGTCATATTTGAAGTGTTGAGATCAACCGCGTATGGAAGAAGTAACACTTGAAGTATTGAGATCAACCGCAGTCTCAGCCATTGAATAAGTATACTCCACATCGAAAGTGCTAAGACCAACGAGTCGAAGTACTTGAATTGTCGGGATTAACATGCCAGCGGAATCTCGCGAACGTGATCAATTACTGTACGATGTCTTGATAAATAATGGACTACGGTTTTCGTTTATAATCACTAGTTATACATTCGCGAATTAACATAGTCTCTCTTTGTTTTCTGTTTACGCTATTCAGGGACATACACTTCTGGTTCAAAAAGTAGCAACAAACTTTTCTCCAGAGACCTTCCCGTTCTTGATATCCTCCAACATTTGAGGGATTGACTGGAACCCATTCTTGTAAACCCTGACAGCTGCATGGTGTAACTGGCCATTATTTAGATAGGGATTGATCTCTTTGATAAACCGGATAACATCGTTCCTGTAAGAGTGGTCCACCGGTATCTGGAGAACACCTAAATCCATCTTAAATCCAAATATCCTGAAAACAACGGTGCTTCGAACACCGACTTCAGCCCTCCGATACTCAGTCTTAATATTGTCAATACTCAAGCTATTGAAATTAAGCACTTGCGAGGGCGATTGTGCGGGGGCACACTGGTAAACTTGGTTAAGCGTTTCTGGGATGGACACACAATCGAGCAACCAGGAAAAGTTGCTATATTCCGAAGATCTGATCTGCTCAATGACATCCTTGTCGTGGTAGTCGTATAGCACATCTGCTCCATACTCCTTCAAGAGTTTCTCGTGTTTCCTCGAAGCTACGACAATAATCTTGGAGAAGGCATTAAACTTCTTCAAGAGCTGGATCATTGCTTGGCCCAAAGCCGTTGCACCACCCCAAACCAAGATAGGAACACTGTTCTGTACACGCTTGGCTTCCCATTCCATAGCCACTTCCATCTCATGGAATATAGCAGCACCTGCAGTCAGCCAAGAGTTCGGCACAGACGCAGCACCTTCAACAGTGTCCATTTTCCCCTCTGGTATGCGGTCATCACCACTGATCTTGGTACCCTTGTCGGCAACGAAGGTCAGTTGCGAGTCAACTGCTACATATTCGGCAAATGCTCCATTTCCTGGGCGTATCGCGCTGCCAGATAGGACGTAGCCGCATACCATGTCACCCAGATGGAATCTCTCCGTGTCGACGTTAGCGCCCAGTTGGACCACCTCACCTGCGACGTCAACACCCAGGATTGAGCCTTGTGGTGCCCAGTCATATTCAATCATTTTCCAATCTGCAGGGTTACCAGCTGCTGCCTTTGTCTTGATTAGGATATAACCATCGTCTAGCTTGGGGACTGGAACGCCTGTCTCCAAGACCACTTCCTTCTGGCGACATACCATAGCCTTCATAGTAGTGGGTACGTGCATGGTGTGAGATTAAGAATTAAACCTGTGCTGTGTTGCGATTCTGCAAAGAGTCTCTGAATACGATTTAATGTCTTGATTCTTCGACCATTATATAGTAAATCACTGATATAACAGATGTGTGGTGGTGGATCCCTTTCTCGAGCTCATCCTTTGGTATCGGGAAAAATTGCTTAGCCATGAATTTATTCAGTCAACGTTCCGCGGAATCGCCTCGGTCTAGCCCAGTCTTTCAGATCCGAAGTTGGAACACCAATTGGAGTAGATTTATCACGTCATCTGCATAAAAGGCCACCTATGCTTGTTAATCAAACTATGCATTTGAGGTTAATTGTATAGTTATCGAATTTCGTCGCACAAGCAAACTGATCAGGATTGCTTTCTCCACGAAGTCTCACATTGCAAATAACTCAAAGTAGCACCCATCGAAGGCCTTCATATGCCTCTACAGTGCTGGAATTATGAAATAATATCCTTAGCACAGGCATTCTTAGAGATATCTTCCATGTTTTAAGCTCTGCAGGGGATTGCCCAGTCACGTAGATAGTACGTAGGATCTTGCCATAACAGCCTACCAACAACGTCAATGTGTTAAGAAAGCATATAGCCTATATTCTCGAACAGCTAATGTGTCCCGCCCACTTTCACACGTCTGCAAAGAGCAAACACTTTCACCATCTTGATGTGATTAATAAGATAGTTTGGATCGAGGAGGTACATTTTACTATGCAAGAAATAAAAGATCCATGATATGCAATAAGGATATCCCGCAATCAATCTTGATAAGTCTGATAGGACTGCCTTAATATCCAAGATCGTAAATGGCAATGAAGTTGAGGAGATGTTCAAATTTCAACGAACGTTTAATATCGATTCAAGTGCTCCAGATACTGTTGTTTAGTATGAATACCGATATAGGAATGTTACCATGAAGTAACAATGTATTAGCTCTGTTTGCACATACGTTACGGCATATATAGTATAGAAGCTCGGATAATCGCACAGTATCGACATCGAAACATGCACGAGGACATACTCCAATATGTCTTGCTGAGGATAATGCTGTATTCTTAGCTCGTGCTATTGCTTGCTCTTCGTAACTGCGGAATAGTAAAGCATGTGCAACCAGAGGAATCGGTTTATCTATTGGATTTCCAATCGTTATACAGATCCTTTTACAATTTACATAATCGTTTCCTCCCACCCCGCAAATAGGACGATAAGACTCCTCCATTGCTTCCTCACGGCTTGCTGAGTCCGTATTTGCGGTTGCTTGCTAAGAAGTCGGACAATATTGTCTTTTAAGTGTGATACGGGGAAGCGGAGTTACAACTGAATACTTTGCCCTGGAAGAGCGGGTTCACTTCATCCACAAGAGCAGCCTCGATGTTCTCGAACTATTCTTGCAGGATTGAAATAGCAACATCGTTACGTTAGTTGCAAAACGGGAGGGGGTAAACTCTGAACTCGCTTCAGGGGGTAAGATGGCCATATCTACTGGTCCTTGTATACAATAAAATCGGGTATCGTACACCATAGCTGTGCAACATATCTCGGCAAAGCTATCTATTACCGAAAACAGCAACAATCGAGATATATCTCAAATCTCTGACCGTAGCGTAGTTTGACAGAATACAGCGTAGGGATAAACTGGCGTGATCTTTGCAGCAACGAGGATGGAGAACAGAAACTCCGAAACGGGAAATGCCTTGTCCCAGCTTCATCAGAAGAAGACGCAACAGTTGCAAAGATCACGAGAGTTTTATCCCTACACGGTATTCTGTCAAACTACGCTACGGTCAGAGTTTTGGGATAGAGAGAAGGATGTGTCCCGATAAGGATATTTCTCTAGTTAGCATCAACTCGAGATTAGCTTCCTGAAAATACTGGGGTGGAATCTGGCCAGCTGCTTCATCATCAGATGAGAGCACTACAGGGAAGTGTGTATACGCTTACTGCAAATGATCTCAGAAAACGTCAGTGTTGCCAGTTTATCAACCCTTCCAAGGGGGGTTGTACAGTCTCTCGACAGCAAGTAAGCCCCCAATTTTGAGACCACTACTGCCCTCCAGAGAGATAATTGTTTCTTGAATTCAGTTTTTATGCAGTTGTTCTGTGATTATTGGCGATCTAGACTATCCGAATGACTTTTTGAATCAAGGAGACATTACTTTCGATTCATAGGGTTGCCATAACTGGTCACAAGAATTATATCCTGACCTACCAATCTATGGTTATTTTCTCTCGTTGAGGAAGTTGCTAGCGGGTATACAGATACAAAATATTTGAGAGTGCAGTAAAGAGCCCATATAAATAGCAGGAACTTGGCTTTCTAGTGACACTTTCCAATGTTCATTTACTTTTAAAAGAGTACTATAAAACAACGAAAGAGAACCAGAAAAATGTTACAAAGTTCTGTAAAATATTTGCTATTCTTGCTGGGTTCACACATGGTCTCGGCCCTTACTGAGTGTGACGAAGCATTGACTTCCATTTATGGTGATTTGGCGTTAAAATCAGTGACTGATGGTAATGCTCCTGTTGCTGCCATCCCGGATGCCTGTGCTGATGCAAGAAGAAATATTCTAACTGGATCTGGGGATTTCATCGAATCCAGAACCAGTTATAATACGTTTTGCCAAGCTTTATTTGATAATTTCAACGCTACAACTACCACCTACTCGTATGATGTTGGTCTCAGCACTGAGAATTCAGCAACCTACGCGTTCAACGCAACGGCACTTTTAGCTGACCTCCTTATTGATCAGTCTGGTGCTGACGAATGTCGCAGTGGAGTGGCATATCAGCCAGCCGGTGATAGCGGTGAGGGTTGGGAGTTATGGGCGGAATCCTTTGACACAAGCAGTTCAACTTGCGTATTACCAGCTAGTCCTGGTGGATACAACGATATTCTAGCAAGTGCCATAGTTGCACTTAATGCTGTCTTTGAACAACAAAAAACCTCTTACTGCATAGTGTTTCGGGGCGGCAACAATTGGAGGGGTGTTGTAAGAGGTCTTTTCTCCAATGAAACGAGATTTGACTCTCCTGCTGATATTCAATGTTACACTGTCAATCCTGGTTTTGCTTTAGTCGATAATTGTATGTAAGAACCTAGTCCGCGTTCTCATTTCTCATTTTATTCAATTACGGTTTTATCATTTCGTGAAAGCGGTTGTGCTTAGACAGGAGTTTCTCGAAATCTATTATTATTGTTGAGATCTAAGCGGTACGCGAGGTTTCACAAGTAAGATATCCTCACTATAAATTTCTTAGTCCAGTCGAACTTCTCTTCCTTAATTATACCTTATACTCTAGTCTAGGTTATATACTTATACAGTTTATAACCCTAACGTTTATTCTAGCTATTATAGTCTATTAGTATTTAATTCACTATAACACCTCCATCATGCCTGCTTCTATGCCGACATTACCTATCGTCGCCCCCATGACTACACAAATGACTTTTCGTAGGGACATTCAAGCTCTAAACCTTCGATAAGTTTATTATCATTAACTCCAAGAAGTCACTCATAAACTTGACTATTCCTGCCTACTAAATTGGGATGCCTCGCTCTCACCCTCCTGGAATCGCTATCATACCGTGTTTCTGTCTACGATCAAACGAGTTAGAAACTGTCGTACTCAACCGCCAGGGTATTTCTCCTGTCGTTGGCATATCCTTAATGAATTTGGATGCTTCACGTTCAATTTCTTTAATTCTCCTCATGTTGTTATTTCTGTCCATTCAAATGAATGTTACACAGCCAATACCTTGTTAATACTCCTTGACACATATCTGCCTGCGATCGAAAGAACTACAATGCTTCACACTTAGCGCCTTGAATTTGTTATCCTGACATACTTCAGTCTACGATCAAATGGATTAGAAACCGCTGCTCTATTCGAGTGCGAATTCTCAATATCTTAACTTATTTAGACACTTCCGCATTCACCTGTGTCCACGGTGCCTCTTTATTATATGTATTACTATCTATAACCGAACGTACTAGTAACCGTCGCACTCCGCGTGTCTGTCTAAATCGTCCTTGGACGGAAAGCCGGAAGATCGGGGATGTGGAGCACAAGAGATCCTTTACACCTCGCCTTGGTTCAGGTTCGTAGAAGAAACATAAACTGAAGTTCTTTAACTACACATCATTTTCTCATCTTGACAGAGCCCTTCCAATGATACAGCAGATCGAACAAATAAACGCGAATGTATACTTAACTACTCTACAAGTCTGTTTGATCTACTGCATCAGAACTGTCGCGTATGACTGCCTCATCAAATACGCGCGTATTCTTGATCTATCACCCAAAGCCAATTGTACAATTGATTACGCATCATTTGAGCTGTCTTGCATTAGAAAATGACATAAGTGAATGCAATTGGACGAGGATATCTGGATTATTTCCGAGGACGACTTGTTTCAAGAGCAACCCGTAGAATACGCGCGGCTCCGGAAAAAGAAAATAGCACTCTTACAGTTCAAACTTTGCCATTCCAGTATACTCTTGCGACTACGCACCGCTGGTTTCAGCAACGTTATTATTTCTGCATTTGTCTACTCAGAATCATAGTGTCTATCCTACCGTTCGACCCGCAGAGACATTGAAAGTGTGTCCAGCTTGTTCTATCACTGATCGTTCTTGATGTAATTTCATTAAGCTTTCAGCATCCGATAATGGTGTCACTGGGCTGCGTGTTAAGGTGAATAGGAACATAACGTAGATATGTCGATGCAGGTGCCACCCTCCAACCGTAAAAATCTAATCGAAAGTACGTGATTGACGGTATAACTGTAGTCCACTAATCCTGGAATGCGAATGTACAGCTGAGGCGAATACAAATGCAAAAGCGAATGCAGGCTCACGTTACTCGATGTCGCCGTAGACGTGAGCGAACTTCGGCAGCGTGTCCTTATCGGCGACGAGCTGCGTCTCGAACATCGTAATGTACTCCAGGTCCGCCGCGCCCTTCATCCCGCCCGAGAATATATCGTACTCCTGGTACACCCCCGCGACGGACCAGCCCTGCAGCAGCTTCCTCACTATCCCCACGACGACGCCGACGCGGTGCTTGCCCTTGTTCGAGTGTATGAGCATCGGGTAGTTCCGCACGTCGAGCACTAGCCGCAGCACGGTCTCTACGGCGGCCTGCATGCGCGGGTCCCGACAGGAGTCCACCTCGACGCGGTGGAACGCGACGTGGCACTCGGAGAGGAAGGCGGCGTACTCCGGGGACAGCGCGGGCCTGTCGCCGATGTAGACTATGGTGCGGAGGTGCAGCGTGTCCCTGATGAAGGGGAAGTTGAGCGCCATGGGGTATCCTGAGCGGTACAGCGCGACGTCTGCGGCGACGACGGGGGAGAAGTTGAGCGGCGGGATGTAGTGGCGCGGGCTGTGCGTGGCGGGGGGCGCGGCGGGGGTCTCTGGCATGGTGAGAGTGGCGAGAGTGGTGAGAGTGTGGTGAGAGTTCGAGAGTGTCAGAGGATAAGAGTATACGAGTATAGTATAGTATGGTATAGTACAATATAGTGTAGTACAAGGTAGTATAGTGTAATAAAGACAGTGAAATATAGAATAGAACGCACATTGTAGTATGCATTTGCTACGTGGTGGTTGATGGCAAAGAATATGTCTTTATGAAATGGTCAAGGACTCTGAACAACTTATTTCTACCCGTTGTCTTATTGCTATTGCAACGAGCTCATTGCTGCGACCATACATGGCACATTTGTGTTACGCCAAGTCATTATTTAAATACAAGGGCAGCGTACGTATCTGAACCTTTGTGTCAGCGGTCTAGGCAGAACTAAATGAAGGTTTGAAACAGTATCGACAGGTACGTCTATCTAAGAGTAGCTTGGGTTCTACTCTTGGATATAGAATGTAAAGAGGGTCTCGAACTGATCTGAACGAGTTGCACACCAAGCACTTAGTCTCACGAAGTGGATCTAGACGCCTCTCATGACACCATAGTACGCGGCGTCAGTAAATCCTTCCGGAAGGAACGGGGAACAGGAGCTGCGGTTCTGGAGGAGACCAGAGGTGGAGGGGAGAGTGGAGGGGAGAGTGACTGTGGGATAGCACTGCGGACGAAGCAATACGAACAAATGCAATTATGAAGCTTGACCGGGAATGAGAGTGGACACGCCACGGAAGGATTGATCCAATCCCTCCTATAGTACAGACAAACGCTTACAAGATACTGGTGGAACACTCGACATCTCTTGGATGGGAACACCGCACGCTTGACGCTTCCTGGTACCGACTGCTGCTTGCCTCGTTGCCCTCGACCCACAGGTCGTGTATGCTTCCTCTGTCACTCGCCCTGGGAAGCAACTCTCATGCTCATATACGCCCTAACGGTGTGATACTTGATATGTGATACCTGATACTTCTACGGTGCCACACACAACGGTTGGTACTCAATCTATTTACAGCAGTGCCAGCACTCTCCTCCGCTCTTCCCGACTCCCCACTCTCCCCCCGACTCGCCCCCCCGTCACTTCTTCTTGACGTACCGCAGCGGCTTGCGCGTGTGCGCAAACTCGCCGAGCTTGTGCCCGACCATGTCCTCCGTCACCTCCACGCCCACGTAGTCCCGCCCGTTGTGCACCTGGAACCGCAGCCCGACGAACTGCGGCAGCACCGTCGCGGCCCGTGCGTTCGTCCTGACGGGCGTGCCGTTCGCGAGCGCGTCCTTCAGCGGCAGGGGCACCACGTTGGGGCCCTTCCAGGCCGCGCGGCCCAGTCTCGCCAGCGTGCTCATCATCCTTTGTGCTTCTGGAGTGGAGTTGTCCTTGGCTTAGAGGCGTGGAATTGGATGCAAATTTTAGCGATGCCTTCGACGGCAGGACACGAAGCAGAGAAGCAGCCATGTTCGCGCAGAGGTTCGATCCGGCTGCCGTGGGGCGCGTGGAGAGTGCGAGTCGGGCGAAGGGCGCGGTGGGGAGTGTGCTGCCGCTCAAGAGGCCCGCCGATGCCGCTGACAGTGGCGAGAGCGAGAGCGAGAGTGAAGACGAGAGTAGCGAGAGTAGTGAGGGTGAGGAGCGCGACGAGGAGCGCGACGAGGAGCGCGAGGACGCCGCCCAGAAGCACCAGCACGTGCTGGCCAGGTTCCAGAAGACGCTGGCCCTCCAGGACAACACGCAGGACCCACTGCAAGAGCCACAGCTGCAGGACTTACAACTGCCCGAGGCAGGCGAGACCGCGCCGCTGGGGCAGATCCCGCAGCCCGCAGTCGTCAGGACAGAGACGCCGCTCGCCAGAGAGGCGAGAAACCGCGACGCCCGCGAGACAGCGTTCGTCTCCGCGGCAAGAGTGCACTACGACAGCACCATGACCGCCGACGTCGCGGAGTTCGCGTCCCTAGTGGCCCCCGCTCTGCTCCGGAACGTCACGGCGCGCTTCTCCGCGACCGCGTTCCCGATCCAGACGGTCCTGTGGCGCGCGCTCCTGCCTGTGATCGCGCAGACCATGCGCGACACGCGCAGGAACATGACGAGGAGGCTGGGGGACGTGCTGGTGAACGCGGCGACGGGGTCGGGGAAGACCCTCGCGTACGCCGTGCCCTTACTGCAGGCGCTGCACGCCCGCTCCGTCAACAGGCTCCGCGCGCTCGTCGTCGTCCCGACGAAGCTGCTCGTGCACCAGGTGCAAGAGACGATGAGCGCGCTCGCGGAGGGCACGAGTCTGCTCGTGACAGTGTCGAAGCTGGACAAGTCCCTGAGAGAGGAGCACGCGCGGCTGGCGCGCTACGAACCGGACGTGCTGATCGTCACGCCGGGCAGGCTCGTCGACCACCTCGCGCTCGGATCCGTGTCGCTGCGCAACCTCAAGTTCCTCGTGCTCGACGAGGCGGACAGGCTGCTGAACCAGTCCTTCCAGAACTGGTGCCACGAGCTCATGGCCGCGCTGCGCAGGGACAAGCTCGCGACTGATGCCGCCCCCGGGAACGTCACGAAGATGGTCTTCTCCGCGACGCTCACGACAAACACGGCGAAGCTGCACGAGCTCGCGCTGTACAACCCGAGACTATTCGTCACGCAGTCCCTGAAGCTGTACAACCTGCCAAGCACCTTGTCGGAGTGCAACGTGCCCGTGCCGACGGCGAAGTCCCTGTACAAGCCGCTCGTGCTGTTCAACCTGCTGGGAAGCGTCGCGGAGGGATCCCCGAAGTGGCTCGTGTTCGTCAAGTCCAACGAGAGCTCGTTGCGGTTGAAGTCCCTGCTAGACATCATCGCTGCGAGTACGCTTGCCCCCGCGCCACACCGCTTCACCATCGAGTCCGTGAACTCGAACAACTCGAAGCTGGACAACAAGCGCATCCTGCACGACTTCGCGGCCTCCCACGGGCCCCAGGTCCTCATCACCACGGACGTCATGTCCAGGGGGATAGACATCAGCGGCATCTCGCACGTCGTCAACTACGACCTGCCGATCTCCTCGCAGCAGTACGTACACAGGTGTGGGAGAACCGCGAGGGCGCACTCCCGGGGAACAGCGTACAATATCCTCGTCGGGAGGGGGGAGAGGAACTTCTGGAGCAGACACATCGACGAGGATATCAGCAGGGACGTCGGCGCGGAGGAGGTCGCGACGCTCGAGGGCGACAGCGGGATCGTCACGTTGTCGAAGGAACAGGAGGCCGTGTACCTGGAGTGTCTTGCGACTTTGAAGAGGAGCGCAGAACAGTCATAGAATTATATACCTATTGTACAGTAGTTTGAATTGGTAGTCTTGATAAGCTTGCGTTACTTCGGGCTGAAGTTCATTTAATCCATCGAGCTAATAATCACGATATTGTAATTGCGAATTATTAAGTCTTCACTTTATAACAGAATTATCTCAAGTTATGCAAAGTTGAATAGATTACAAGACCGTTATTACTTGACCTATACTTGTTAGTAAATAATTTCGAGTTTACAACAAATCGATCTATGCTTGATTAATACACAAGCACGAATTTTTGTCTTTATAACAGAATAAACTCGAGTTTATGATAAGTTAATGAGTAAATGACAAGAGCGTAATGAGTTGATCTCCACTTCTTAATCACGAATTCTTAATTAATCGCAAATTCTTATAAATTATGTTGAGTTTATTACAAAAATATCTCAAGTTTATGAAAAGTTAATGACCCCATTACAAGATCATAATGAATTGATTTCAAGTTTTGATAAACAATCACGAGTTCTTAATAAATCATCTCGTATTTATAACAAAATCATCTCGAGTTTACGATAAGTTAATGAATAGAGTAGGACACCGTAATGAGTAGATGTCACATTCTTAATAAATAACCGCGAACTCAAAATAAATACTAACAATTTCTTAATATGTTAACTCGAGTTTATGCTAAATCGTAATGAATTGACCTCAGATTTTTGATAAATAATTACGAACTCTAATAAATAATGTCAATTTATAACAAAATTACCTCGAGCTTTTTATAAATTAACAAATAAATCAAGATCGTATCGGTCTCGACTTCATAATGGAAAGTTGCAAATTTATATAATATATCTCGAACTTACGCTGAATCTAACTAGAGCTAAGATGATTGTGATACCCAATATTTGAGCTCGACAAGTTGTTCAAACAAATCTGCTCACTGACTCAATCAATCATCTCGATTTTTGACAACAAACGTAGATACATTCCAATATTGCAACAGCTCACGCTAGATACATTCTAATATTGTGACAGCTCATGCCAGACATATCTCCACCAGTCTTGCCTCCTGTCAGACATCACGAGACGGTGCAAGTGTTTTCGCCACTTTCTACCATTTCATATGACAGTGCATTACTTTATAAACTCATGATATACAACATCACAGCCTGTCGATCTCGACCGTGGTCTCTGCCGACTGCAGACACCTTCTAACACACTTGTCGATGGCGCCCAGCAACTCGATCTCGTCGTCGTTGGAGCCCCCACGCATGGTCACTTTGATCAGCACGATGTAGAGACTGAAATTTATCTTTGAGATGATGAGATCGTCGTGGTTCAAATTGCACCGCGTCTTGAACTCGGCCAAGGACTCGATCTTCTCCCTGATGAGCGCCTTGATCCGCGAGGGGTCATTCAGCATCGATTTGTTAGTCTGTGACAGCGAGTGGTGTTTCGTGTCGTGGTGTTTCGTGTCGTGGTTTGCCATTGCGATGGGCAGGCTCGTCAGCGACGCCTGCCGGATGAATATCTTGTTCCCCGTTGCTGCGTCCGCGTCCTGCGTCAGCCCACCGTACGATTTCTTCGTCGTGTCCTCGTGGTGCGAGCTTGCCGTCGGGTCCACTAGTGCGAACCCCGACAACGTCGTCGTCGAGAACCCGTTCAAAAGGATCGTCGACGTCCACTCCGCGATGGTGTACCCGTGGATCAGCACGAACACAGCGACTAGTATCGTCGCGATGTAATCGGAGATCGACGAGAGGACTCCCCCCTCGAGCGCCGGGAAGATGAACAAGTAGACGCTGTACGCGATGGTGACGATCGGGTTCTTTGTCTTGAGTTTGCTGTTCGTGTTGGCGATGTACGTCTTGTACAGGGACACGTTCGCCAGGATCAGGTTGAGCGCGACGACGGCGTACCATATCGCGAGGTTGTTCCCCTTTCTAAGCGAGAGAGTGCCGCTCGAGGAGTGGTGCGAGTGCGGGATCTGCGTGGCGATCTCGTCGTGGTCGTAACTCGCGGCGTTCCTGTGGGGCGACTCGACGAACGCAACGATGATCTCCTCGAGGACATGGAACACGAGGTCCAAGCCGACGAAACACAGCGACACCGCGGAGGCGAAACTGAGCAGCACGTCGATCCTGTTGAGCCCGAAGGGGAACGTCAGCGTCCCCGTGAACCACACCTGGAACTGCGCGAGGGTCTCTACGAGTATGATGACGAGGGACCCGATGATGTCGTACGTGACGAAGTGCGAGAGCGTCAGGAAGTTGTTCCATCGCTTCGCGTGGCCCAGCTGGTACGTCGTGAGGCACAGCAGGACTTGCACCGACACTACTGCGAGCTGGACGTACGCCCTGGGCCACGGCAGGTTCTCCCTGAGGTCGTGAAGGTCTGGGATCGGGAGCGATTTGGCGATGTTCAGCGGGATGCGCACCTCTGGTTCCTGGAAGAAGTTCATGGACACGGACGAGTGTTTGTAGCGATGCCCTTTTCTGAACGAGGTCCTTGACGTGGTCGGTGGTGTGTTCGATGTTCTCTGGTTCGTTGCTGTGAAGTTGAAGGGCGGGTTCGTTGGCGGTGTGTTCGATGTTCTCTGGTTCGTTGATGTTGAGAGATTGAAGGATGGGTTCGTTGTTGTGAGGTTATAGGACGGGTTCGTTGATGCTGCAAAGTTGAATGGCGAATCCAGGTGCGCCGACGCCCTCTTATTGCGTTCTGGCGAGGCAGAGCGCCCCGGAGACCTGTTCCTCGAGGGCGGAGGTGGTTTCGCACCGGGTATGTACTTGTGCGAGCCTCTCCTATTTGTGTAAGGCATATTGCCAGAAGGGGTATTAGCAGAGAGGTGAGCGGGCGTATTAGCAGATATGCTAGCAGATATGTTAGCAGATATATTAGCAGGGGCATTAGCAGATATGTTAGAAGATGCCTCGGCATTCGCCTCGGCATCCGCCGCGGCATTCCCCTCGCCAAAGGTGAACGCCGGGTTGTAAATGATGCTAGAACTGGACCCGTTCGCATCCTTCACCCCGTAGAACGCGGAACTCGGCCTCGAGAACCGCGGCGACGCGAAGAAGGGCCTGTCTGCCGTGTAGAACTGCTCGATGTTCGTACTGGATGCGTTCCTGTCCGCGTCGTACGGCGTGTTGAACTCTGGCGCGTGCTGCGGGTGCTCGGGGGAGTTCTCCTCCTGGATGGAGTTCATCGGCGTCCCGGCGGGGTGGTTCCTGTGCGCTTCGTCCATCAACGTCTGCCAGAGATGCGTCTTTAGGGTATATTACCGCTCATTAAGCAAAGAATATAATATATTCCATGTCAAATATCTCATTTCATCATTCTAGTGATAGTGGTCCTACAGTTTCAAGACAGGAGTCGAGGAGAACTGCTAGCGTAGCGTCTGTTCGTTCATTCGTGGGGGTGTTGACCTGCAGAGGTGCTTGGCAGAATTTGATGCCTCGTTAGTTACTAACAAAGTTCAAGCTAGCCCTCGTTATCAATCAGTTAACAGATTTTAGCGGATAACTAACCGTGATAATTACTCGCATAGTATGCAGCACAAGCAGTATAGTATAATATATAACCGTTTGTTCGTCTGTTCTGGATGGTTTATGTTCCGTTCCTGCCTTCTTTCATTAAAACTGGCCAGTCTTGCCGTCATACGAACCTTGTAGCTTAGCCCTTGTGCTAGGGAGCCCTACCAACTAAGTTAAGAGGCCTTAACACAAGGTAGGAAGCCTTAGCCCTTGGGAGATAGCCCTAGCCCACGAGACAGCAGCGGTATCAACAGCTGTGATTGTAGCTGTGAAGAGCCTCTAACAAGAATACCGCTCAAAGCACACAGACACCTACTTGAAGCTACTACAGTGCAAGACAAATGAGCTCGACACCGCAGGTGGTGTACCAGTACAGGATCCCCCGCGTACTACGCGGCGGCGCACTGGCCCTCGCGGGTGTGCTGCTCACGTACGCGGCAACGTTCACGGACACGGCGTGGTTCTCCGCCACGCACAGGGACAAGCGCGAGAAGCTCGCCGATCCATGGAGTCTCGCGAGGGCGTACGGGCCAGTGGCGCTGGGAGTGCTGCCCCTGGCGTTGTCCCTCGGCACACTTGCCGCGTTCTCCCGTATCGCGACGCAGATCGCCGTGGTGCCGGGCGCAAGCCCCGCCGTTGAGATCTCGAGGCAGACGGCGATCCTTGCGCGGACGGTCACCGTGACGAGGCAGCTGGGCACGCTCGTCACGACGCGGCACCCGCGTGTCGTGGCAAGCGAGGGAAAGCGAACGGGCGGGGGAAAGCGAATGAGCGAGGACAAGGGCATGGAAGACAGCCGTACGTTCTGCTTCTACGTCGCAGACACGGCGGCAAGGCGTATTTGGAACAGATACTACGCTGTCCCGCGTGCGGGGACCGCGCCCCGGTCGGCGGGAGTGCTCGCGGCGGTGCTCAGCTCAGATGCTCGAGATGCGAAAGCGACTCTTGACGCGCAGCCCCGCGGGTTCGGGAGAGGCGCGGACATAGTGAGGACGACGGCTAAGCGTCTACACACGCCGGGCAGCGCTCGTAAGGACGCTAGCGCTCATAAGCACGTCAGCTAAGCACTCCGGCAGCGACGTCCGTCAGCTAAGCGTTGACGCGGAGCTACCAAGTAACCTAATCGTAGTCAATATACCACTATCTTGTTAATAGTCTGTTATATCCAGTGTAGATGTATGTATAAGTATATCAAACGTCACCTGGAGTGACCGTTTAACGGATCGTCACCTGCTCACCCCTCCAATTCAACTTCCACGTTGTGATGGCGCCACATCTTGTTCTTTCAACTTATGCAGTAGATGTTCGGTTTGAGAGTTGGGTAAGACTTTGCGCCTTTCTTCCTCGGGAATTCGAAGTGAGTCTAATTCTGTCGCTCCATCCGCTAATACAAAATTTCTAGAGCTAATACATGCTTAAAATCACGAACTTTGGAAGAGATGTATTTATTAGATGAAAAATCAATGTCTTCAGACCTTTTAACGATTCATAATAATGTAATTCGTATTTCCTTCTTTATCAGTTCGATTCTAAGATCATCGCAATCTGTTCTGGATTCTTCCTCGATCGAGCAGGAGGTACATAATGGAAATTTGTAGCTTTAATGTTAAAAATGTTGTGCTTCTTCTTCTGTGCCAATTCTGCTCGTTTTATTTCAACTGCATTCTCTCCTATAATCTTATTCACCGTGAATGAGAGGATAATGGAACTTACTGGTTGATTCTGTTGGGGCATAGGCTTCTGTGGATAAGGATCTGGTCACCTGCCTTATAACCAATAGGGAAACTGCGACGATAATTAACATATTACCTGCCTGAGCCTCAGCAATACATACTTATATGTATAATATACTGGAGATTCCTTAAAAGACAGACAGGATATATTATATTAACTCTCTGGGTGACCTAATATTTCACATAACATCTATATAAAATAAAATTTATATATAAGTTAATTTATCATTATTATTGATATTAATATAGGGCCCGCCTGCCCCGAGGGCGGGACTTTCTAGATAATTAGATTATATATATATTATTTATATTACTAGACATCAAATGATTAAACATGCTAAAACTGGTGATATTTTCTTAGATAAATATTATTTAAAGCATCTAATTAAACCTGTTGAGATCTAAGCGGTAGGCGTGATTTCCACTTCAGTCGAACTTTGCTTCCTTACTTATACCTTATACTCTAGATGATTAAATAAAATAATAAGATATCTTTAATTAAATATACTATTATATTCTGAAGATAATTAATATGTTACACCCCGGGGGCCGGAGGGACTCTTCGTCAACTTTAAGAATTAAAATATTAAATAAAAATTAAATGGGTTATGATTAATTGGTAAAATGTATAAAATAGTAAATAGTAATATAAATCTATATGATACTTGATTTAAAGTAAAATGGAATTAATTGTGGCATTGATTTTTATTATCTTGATTATTTGTTTCAGTTTACGTAGTTTTATTTATCGACGTTATAAGGACCTCAGCTAAGCGTTTAGTCATTTTTAAAATACCAATTTATCAGTTATCTATATTATATCTAATCTATGACTCTAATACCAACACCATAGATGAAAGAATATCTTGTCAAATATAATTACAAGTATAGATAGACTAAACAATACCCACCTGTGATAATAGTCATCGGGATGAAGCGTATACTAAATATGCACTCCCCCGGATTATATATAGCAAAGCGCCTACGCACGCCACGTCACAGCAAACCAACGCACGCGAGGACGTAGTCCAGCAGCAGCCCCGCCGTAAAACACAGCCCCGTCACGACACTGCCCCTGAACGCGCGCGCACAGTCCGCCGGGTCGTCGAGGTCCACGCGCCGTAGCATGCGGAACAACCGGTACGAGAACACGCCGAGCCCCACGGCGAACCCAGGCCCACAAACGACACTGCTCGACGCGAGAGAAGCGTACGCGGCGACCTGCGCCGCGGACATCGCGTAGCATATCCGCTTCGTGTTCCGCCCCCACTTCAGCGCCGTGGACTTGACGCCCGCGGCGACGTCGTACGCCTTGTCCTGGTGCGCGTACACCGTATCGTACGTCATGCACCACAGGAACGCGCCGGCGTACAGCGGCACCGCGGCGGTCCAGTCCAGCAGCCCCATCGCTGGGAACCCTAGCACCGCGCCCCAGGTGAAGCACGCGGAGAGCGCCGCCTGGGGGTAGTACGTGACGCGCTTGAAGAGCGGGTACGCGGCGACGAGCGGCAGCGGCGCGACGCCCACCCACCAGCACGCCGGGGGAAGCTGCGAGAGCACGCCGAAGCCCAGCGCGGTCTGCGCGGCGAGGAAGAGCGATGCGCGGGCGGGACTCACGCGGCCCGCGGCGAGAGGCCGCTCGACGGAGCGCAGGACCGCGGCGTCGAGGCGGCGGTCGCAGAGGTCGTTGACGGTGCAGCCTGCGCCGCGCATGAGCAGCGCGCCGGCGCCGCAGAGCGCGAGGACCGCGGCGGTGTGCGGGACGGCGGCGTGCGTCGCGGTGGCGGCGAGCAGCACGGACCAGGTGCAGGGGATGTAGAGCAGCCAGGTGCCCGTGGGGCGTTCGAGGCGCATGAGCTCCGCGTAGGGGACGAGGGGCGGGGGCAGGCGCGAGAGCAGCGGTCCGAGCGCGGCGAGTCGCTCGCGTCTAGCAGCGGCCAGCTGCTGGGGCGTGAAGGGCGTGGTGGTCGGTGGCGCGGGCGTGGTGCGCGTGTGGACGCGGCGCCCGGCGGCGAGTCGGGACATGAATGGCGCGGGGGCAACGGGCACGGGGGCGACGGGCATAGCGGCGAGCGTCGCTCTCCACAGCGGCGAGACCATCACGCGCTGCATCGGGCGTGTCTAGACGTTCAGTCAACGTATGTAGAACTAGCGACGGTTAACCGAAGTGGTGCTCGACGAGAGTGTTGCAGAAGCCTTGCTAGTACGAGAGCGTTGCAGTTCAGCAAGACAGTGGCCTAACTGTGATCGAGTCAGGTCTCCACTCTCGATGAAGACGAGATCCCATCGCTCTGGTTGAGATACTAGACGTAAGCGGTGGAAGGCAACTTCAAGACGGTGACCGTTATGGACAGTTTGATCGATTCGGAAGTCCTTGAGCACTCGGTCGGTAGTGATGCGGTAGGGAGATGCAGGTGATTTGACGCACGGTCCAAGGTAGATCGCATCACGCTGCGTCCTACTGCAATTGGCATGGTGAATGCTTGCGGTTGCCACGAGACAAGCACTACCACGAAAGAGGGTTGATAGTATGGACACTCGAGACAAGAGGTCGGTCAAATAGCAGCGTCACTTATCATCTGAAACGCAAATCAACAGTGACGGTGACGTTGCATTGCGGTTCGGGTCAGCTGGGCAATTAGACGTTATGTTCGAGGTGACGCAGACTTCGGATTGACAGTCTGGTCGCCAGGAGCTGGATGGGTTGTATTAAGTATGAACTATGCTCATCGATATGGCGATGAAATGGGTGCACATCAGTATCATTGAACGATTGTGGAGAGAGAAGTTGCGAGGAGCAGACCATGTCCTTCTCCATCGAACAATGATGCGACACGCACCCTTTCTTCCGGTTCACAAAGACCGCGAATGTCCTGGACTCGCGTCAAAACGCTCTATTAGCAGAGTCAGAGAGTACAACTCCTAACAGGTAGTCACCAAGGCATCGAGAAGAGTTTACGGCAGAATCTGATCAAATTGCAAAGGTCGTGGATGTTCAAAGAAAAGAGACAGAGATGGAACACTATGTTATGCGGAATAGCTAACTAGCATTAATGATTTAGCCAATTGAAAGACACCCAAGAACCCAAGCTTGTGTTAGGATAGAGAAAGAGTGATATCCCTTGTAAGACTGTAAATATCTGTTGATGAGCCTGCTGATTAATTACTTTAGACGCTGACACATCATTTCCCATTCTGACTAATAACCTCACGCAAGACGCTGCGTTAGTAAGATTCATGGACCCCCACACCCCTGATCTGGCGTAGCGTATACTAAAGACTGGCATAACCTTGTAATAACGTTAGTTCGTGAAGGATTGCAGCACGGATATATAAAGCGGTCTCGTCACAGACATGTTCACACGATAGCACCTAGCACCCCAAGACAATGTCCCAAACGGTCTTATACACCCACCCAACGTTCATCAGACCCCTGGCGGCGGTCTCTCTGGTTAAATACTTTGGTTTAGACATCGCTGTCGTGAACATCGACGATGCCGAGGAGCAGTTCGCTAGGGAGTTCCCAGCGAGACTGACGCCGACCATCAGTGCCCCCCGGGGGTTCAAGCTGAGCGAGACCATCGCGGTGAACAACTACGTCGTCAAGAGCTGCGGCAACGACGAGGAGATCCGGAGATTGACAGGGTGGGATCTCATGTCGGAGTGCCAGATCCTGAAGTGGGAGTCCCTCGCTGTGAGCGACTTCTTGGTCGCTGTGGACGACTACGGGTTCCCCCTGATCGGGAAGGCCCCCTACGATGCTGCGTACGTGGCTGCTGCGAAGGCGAAGTTGGACGTGTTCCTGGATATCTTCGAGGACGAGTTCGGGACGAGGGAGTACTTGGTCGGCGACCACGTCACTCTGGCCGACTTAGTCACCGCGACGACTTTCTACCTCGGCTTCTCGATGGTCCTGGGCCAGTCCTGGAGAGACGAGCATCCCAACACTATGAGATGGTACGAGCTGGTCACTTCGTCCGCGTACGTCAGGGACTTCTTTGCGGGCAAGACACTCCTGGACAGGGCTCCAACGCCGCCGAAAGTTCTATACCATCGTTCTAGATACCATCGTCTGTAGCATATCAATATACGGTATAATACTTTGCTACTCTGGGGATTGCAGTAGAGATAGCGGCGGCATGACTCCCGGGATATTCGTGGTGACGCTAGAAAGAGCAATGGTAGAGATCAAGAGTTCATCCGACGGTTCCTTGAGTGACTGTACTGTATTATGTGAATAAACGAGTACCAAGTTGGTCAAGAACCAAATCCAGCACTTCTCTAGTAGTATTAGTTCAGACAGGCGGTGCTGAGTATCGCTGTTTGAGGATAAGACAATCAATCAACGGCATTATTGATGATTTATCCATGGCCACACGAGTAGTGGTATCCATAGACAGGTATTCGATATACCGGTGTCCTATGTAGAAACAGTGTCCCACGTAGAAAGCAGCAGCAACGTATCGAAAGTGTATACCGTGGTCTTCCAGAGAGACTGGATACTGTTACTGATGAGAAGTGGATCAGTTCTTCAAAAGCTGGGGCTAGCGCATACCCGTTACATAACTGTTCACCAAGACGACGCGTTGGTCACTGTACCGGAATATACCTGACTGGTTCCCTGTACCTTGTCCCCTTGTAAGTCCAACTCTATTGACTATCGACTAGAGATGACATCTTTGAAGCGAAGATAGCTCAAGACTCTGGACACACTCGCATCCATACTGACTGTTCTTGTGTGTGTATGTGTATGTAATAGCAAGCAGTCCAATACACTGGGCCACGAACGAGTAGCCCTGTGCATCGCATGCCACCACGTCCCGCCCTTGCACTGCATCTTCGCGGTGCACAACAGCGCTATACGAAGCAGCGCTGTCCACGCCTCTGACCCCTCAGCAACAGCCTCCTTCACCGCAACGAACCAGCAACGAACCAGCACTCTCAGGAACGAACCCTCAAACAAGACACGTCGAAGAACGAAACGACCAACGGCCGATACCCCCGGGCCAGTATAAGAACACGAACTACCCACAACCTCAACAACACCACTCCCACCACTCACCCCCCAACACTCCCTCACAATGCGCTGCGCCTCCGTCACCGCGCCCGTGAACATCGCGACGCTCAAGTACTGGGGCAAGCGCGACGCCGCCAGGAACCTCCCCACCAACAGCTCCGTCTCCGTCACCCTCGCGCAGCAGGACCTCCGCGCGCACACCTCCGCCGCCGCGAGTGCCCGCTTCGACCGCGACAGGCTCTGGCTCAACGGCGAAGAACAAGTCCTCGAGGGAACGCGCGCCGCGGACTGTCTCGAGGAGTTACGCACGTTGCGCCGGGAGCTCGAGTCCCGCGACGCGCGTCTCGAGCCCCTGAGCCGCTGCGCCCTCCACGTCGTCTCGGAGAACAACTTCCCGACGGCCGCGGGGCTCGCGTCGTCTGCCGCGGGGCTTGCTGCGCTCGTAGCGGCCGTCGCGAGACTCTACGCTCTGCCGCAGACCCCTGAGGAGCTCTCCTGCGTCGCGCGCAGGGGCTCGGGGTCCGCGTGCCGCTCCCTCATGGGCGGCCTCGTAGCGTGGGAGATGGGCACGCGGGAGGACGGCGCTGATTCCCGCGCGGTGCAGATCCTCGCGCGGGAACAGTGGCCCTCCGTGCGCGCGCTGATCCTCGTCGTGAGTGCGGCGAGAAAGGACACGTCCTCGAGCGAGGGCATGCAGCGCACCGTGCGTACGTCGGAGCTGTTCGAGCACCGCGCGAGAAGCGTCGTGCCCAAGCGGTTCACAGCGATGCGGGAAGCGATCGAGGCGAGGGACTTCGCGGCGTTCGCGGACCTCACGATGCGCGACTCGAACTCGTTCCACGCGACGTGTCTGGACTCCTTCCCGCCCATATTCTACCTCAACGACACCTCGCGCGACGTCATCAGGCTCTGCCACTGGCTCAACGAGCGCGAGGGCGAGAACGTCGTCGCGTACACCTTCGACGCGGGGCCCAACGCCGTGCTGTACTACTTGCACGAGAACGAGGAGCGCGTGCTGCCCGTGCTGCACCGCTTGCTGCGGGACACGCCGGGGTGGGAAGCCAAGTTCTCGGAAGAGCAGATCAAGCGTTGGGGAGGTATGTACGGGGAGGCGCCGGAGATCGAGTTGCGCGGGAGGGTGTCGAGGGTTATCGCCACGCAGGTGGGTGACGGGCCGCAGCCCACGGACGAGTGTCTCATCGATACGCAGACGGGGTTGCCAAAAACGTGCTGATTGCGAGTAGTCCCGGCGCTTCGATCACGATCATACTAAATATATGTACTTCTCGTTACCGTCCTACTAATATAAGTTCTTCTCGATTACGATCATATCAAATATCTGTCTTCTCTAATACGATCATGCTAAATATCTGATCTTCTCGAATACGATCATGCTAAATATCTGATCTTCTCGAATACGATCATATTAAATATAAGTTCTTCTCGATTACGATCATCTAAATATCTGTCTTCTCGCTTACGATCATCTAAATACATGTACCTCTCTCGATATCATGCGCATTTTATCGATAAGTATACGCATTTCTCTCGATACCGCTTCTATCGATAAGTATACGCACTTTCTCGATGATTCTATCGCTAATTATACGCACTTCTCGATGCCACTTTCTCGATGCCACTTTCTCGATGCCACCTTCTCGATGCACTTCTATCGATAATTATACGCACTTCTCGATGCTTCTATCGATAATTATATGCACTTTCGCGATGCCACTTTCGCAATGCCTTCTATCGATAATTATACGCACTTCTCGATGCTTCTATCGATAATTATATGCACTTTCGCGATGCCACTTTTGCGATGCCCTTCTCTCAATTGAATACAATCACTAAATGCTCTCGTTAATTATAATCACGCTTTCCCACGTACTTCGCTCTACAATTAGATGCATTCCTCTCGATAATTAGATGAATTTCTGACGGTAACGCACTTCTATCAATACAATCACTACGTACTCTTGCACGCACTTCTTAGCACGATTGCACGATTGCACGTACTTCTTATGGTAACTACAACGACGCACTCGATTAAGTACAATTATTATACGCTATCATTAATTACAATTACACTTTTCCCTCGTTAGTTACATGCACTTCCTACAAGCACTTCTTACGGTAATTGCACTCACGCGCATCTGTCGAGTAAATACAATCATCGTATCCTCTCGATAATATAAGCACCTCTTAGGGTCTTTGCAATCACGCGCGTCTATAATAAATACCGCCATTACACGCACTCGCTTACTTGCAGTCAAACATTTCTGTCGATTGAATACAATCATTACACGCTCTCCATAATTACACGTACTTCTCTCTCGATAATTATAAGCACCTCTTATGTTGATAAATCACACATCTACCGATTAAATACAATCATCACAAGTTCTCGTGAATTACACTCACCAATTATCTCGATAATTAGATGCATTTCTTACGGTAATGGCAATGTACATCTCTCCTAAAAACAAGTAAGTACTTTGTACGGTAATTATACGACGCACGTTCTCCCACCGTGCAGCTCTCGATACGTACCTCTCTTAATACGCAGCTCTCGATACGCAGCTTTCGATACGCACCTCTCTCGATTTCGCACCTCTCGATCGAATTACATCATTACTATACACGTATTCATACTTAACGGAAGCAAACACAGACATTCACTTACAAAGTTTTATCCCAGCGTCATCACGCCTTAACCTCCTGAATCTTATTATCCTCCTGTGTCGACGTCTTGGAAAACTTCCAAATACGCGCTCTGCAGTCACCGCTCCCCGTGGCAAACACTTGGTATTCTGGTCCCAGTGGGTGGCCGTTCGCGACTGCGACAGATATGACAGAGTTTCTATGTCCTTGTAACATCAGCAGTGGGTTCCCAGACTTGGTATCCCAGAAGAGCACACCACGGTCCTTGGACCCAGATAGGATGTACTCGTCGTTCGCCGTAGTCGTCACGGACAACACGAAATCCTTGTGGCCGACGTATGTCACGTCGCACACGGCAGACGTGTGGTCCTTCGCACCGTTCATAGCGTCGTCTCCCTCGTTCGAACCACGCAGGTTCCATAACTTGACGGACCTGTCCAGAGAACCAGAGACAACTTTGTCACCGTCCCTAGTGAACACAACACTGTACACGGAGTCCCTGTGGCCTGTCCCCAATTCGTTCTCGGAGTCTAGTCTCTCCACCAGGAAACCGGTCTCAGAGTCCCAAACGCGCACGGCACGGTCAAGGGAACCAGCGGCGATGTACTTACCGTCCCCGGGGGACACCGCAACGGTCGTCACACCGTCCTCGATCGACAGCGTCAGGGAACACTGCCCAGTCTTCAGGTCCCATATCCTGACGGTCCTGTCGCCGGAACCAGAGACCAACTTGTCACCAGATGGGAAGTAATCCAGCGAGTAGACGTCCTGGTCGTGGCCGTGCAGGACCATCACGATCTCTCTCTTGGCGATATCCCAAATTCTGATCAACCTGTCCTCGGCACCTGTCGCCAGAAATTTACCATCTGGCGAAAAGCACACGGAACGGATGTACAGGTCATTGGAGCCGGTCTCGTTAGCACCGTTGTTGGCGCCGTTGCCGGCTTGCAAAGATGGAGCGTTGTCGTCGGATAGTCTGCACAGCAACTCACCGGTGGATACCTTGAACACTTGCGTGGTCTTATTGCAACCGGTGGCTAGGTACTCACCGTCGTTGGAAAACTTGACACAACAAACGACCGAGGTATGTTCTAGTGACGCGTGCAGGTCGATCTCCAAATTACGGGGCAACGCTGGGTTGTAGAGGATATAGTAATCGTCGCTCTTCTTCTTCAATTGTTCGGGCACCTGAGAGTAATCCAGGTCCAATAAAAAGGGTGGGATCGCCTTCATTTGGCTCGCTCTCTGGTTGTATGGCACTAGATAGTTGTCATTCGTCGCAGTTTCCAATTGAGCGCGTGATTTCACGTCCTCTTGCTGATCAGCCTTGATCACGGGTGTCGAGGCCTCGTTCTTGGGAACAGTAGCGGCTGCGCTAACAGCTGGCAACTGTGGATGTTGACCCTCTCCGGCAACACCGTTGGTAGCAGGGGCAGATGGACTCTTTTCAGCGTCGGCTTTTGGTGCAGAGGATTCAATGTTTTGAGACGCAGCAGCTGGGACAATAACATTAGAGGGACTTGCCTGTTGTTGGGCCTGTTGCTGTTGCTGTTGCTGTTGAGCTATTGGTTGTAACTGAGTAGGCTGTTCTTGCTGTTGTTGTTGTAGGTGAGGAAGTTGGGCTGCTTGGTAATTGTTTGGAGAGGCATTAGCTTCGTTAGATGATGGGGATTTTAATTGAGAGCCTAGTGCACTGATTAAGGGAGCCAGAGTTGGCCCGTTTGCCTGGTTGGGCACAGTTGCCTGTTGCCCAGCCATCTGAATATTAGGCCCGTTCATTTCTTGTGGTTGTAACGATTGTTGAGCTGCCTGCTGAGGGGTCTGTTGGGGGACAGGTTGTGGAACCTGGTGGATTTGGGGTGGTTGCTGAGGTTGCTGTTGCTGCTGCTGGCCTTGAGCTTGTTGCTGCTGTTGAGTCAATGAGGCAATTTGGTGGTCCTTCTGGCTCACCTCCAACTTCAACCTGTTGATTTCATCCTGGTAAGTGTCCTTCATCTTTCTGTGGGACAATTCCAATTCGTAAACAGTGTTTCTTATCTGTTGCATCTCAGCGAGATGTTGGTTCATTTTGTAGTCATAGTCCTTTTGGCTTTGTAAACGGAAGGAGTTCGCATCCTGGGAGACACTGGAAAATTCCTGTCTAATCGCTTCCAGCAGCTCATTCAGTTTCGTCTGAGAGGCGGATACAGCGGCAGACATCTTTGAATCAGTGAATAAATATAACGACGAGGGCGGATGTCAATGGTTTTTTTTTGTTTCGAGATAGGAATCGTTCGAAGTCCGTTACTCAAGTGGTAAAATACGGGTGGATAGCAATATTCGTTTGTTGAATGTAACTGACAGTATATCGATTGTACCTCACGCCTGCGTAATGGATTGGGATGGGGCTTCTTCACAGCTTTAGGGAAGGAGAATAACAGATAAATAAACAATTAATCCTTTTGAAAAATTTGGCAAAAAAAGAGGATTGTCACTTTTTACGAAAGAAGCTGTATTAATACGGTATATTCTCTATTAACGACTTATACATTTCCCCAATCTGGTTCTTTGCCTTGGCAGGCGTTAATTAGCGTATTCAGGTGTTATGGACAGTTTTCCAAAATAGTGTGTCGCCGGAGAAATGGTCTTATGACTGGCTATAGAGCCCTGTCCAAAACATTTGCTGACATCCGTAAGAGGAGCCCCTTATCTCTTAGCAAGTAGCTTAGAAGGTATGTATATTAATAGTGGTAAGCTTGATTGATGATACGTTACGTTTGTTCCTAATTGAATTAACGATTTTAATATTGTTACTTATTTTACAGGATACAAGCATCGCCAAAGGCCAAAAGGTTAAACTTGAAGTTAAGCAAACAACTTGAAACTTCCAAGAACAACAGAAAGTTACGGTGCAAGCAGTTACCAAGGAATACACCAAACATACAACAAGAAGAATAGTTGTGCTGAGGAATTGCTCATCGGATAGAGGACTTTACTGCACTACATATACCGAGTAATCTCGATATTAGCTCTTGAGATGATCAATATTGAATGGCATTGACAATCGACATCCTGTTTCTTCGTACCCTCAATACCAAGTTACTGAGCGAAATGGCCGTATCAACGTTTCAGCATGATATCTTATTCAAAAAAATTCACTTCATGAAATACTTCAACCATCTTGATTTTTACAGTATACCACGCCCTTTCGCCGATAGATATTCCACGAGTTTTCATCAATGGAGTAAAATATACCAAGGTCAAGATGTTCAGTGTTCCCAGTAACATAATATCAGATTGTTTTACAAGAAGTTATCGCTTTTTTCCCTTTTTTTTCTTGTCTGGTGGTTCGAAGTCTTGAATACCTTAAATTATGACGCAGCCTAACCAATGCTCTTCAGAAAAGGAGCCTCTCCCCTCCCAGAAGTATTTTCAAAGGCCACTTCTTGGACACACCCACTGACTCTTTCTTAAAATACAGGATTTTAGGAATCAACTGACGATAATTTGATTGGAAATTTCCAAAACAATTTGCTCAAGTGTATACGTCTCCTCTTTTTCCACAATTCAATGGATATTCTCCAACGAATATCTCCTCAATTCTTATCGGATTGAATATATCCACCATGTTTTGGAGAAATAAGGGAATTTACTCGGCAAATCGACCTTCTTGATTACTATATAAACGCATCATTTCTGCCGAATAGTTCATATCCCATCCTCTTATGTGGCTCTATCTTGCAGAATATTTCCTTTCTTAGTCATAATACAGTAGCAATAACCTAGTGTCCACCGATATCATGCGTATTTCTGCTTTATTGTTGCCAATTCTTGCCACTTCTTCCGTTGCCATTGCAGGCGACCACCATGATGATGACAGGCGCAACACTGATATGACCAGGACTGATCATCACACTAGAACTGAACACCACACTAGAGATGATCATCACACTAGAGAGGATCACCACACTAGAGATGACCATCGCACTAGAGATCCTGACCACCGCACTAGAGATGACCACCGCACTAGAGATCCTGACCACAGAGATGACCACCGTACTAGAGATCCTGACCACAGAGATGACCACCGCACTAGAGATCCCGACCACAGAGATGACCACCGTACTAGAGATCCCGACCACAGAGATGACCACCGCACTAGAGATCCCGACCACAGAGATGACCATCGCACTAAAGATCCTGACCACACCAGAACGGACCGCCGCACTAGAACTGAGCGTAACACCAAAACTGAACGTCCAACCTCGACGCACCGCCCAACTTCCCACCACAAGTCCAAGAAAAGCCACCGGACCACTCATCGCAAAACAAGGTCAACAGTCCACTCTACCTCTACTCATCACTCCTCTACATTGGAACCTACCAGCCGTACTACTTCTACTCATCATTCCTCCACATTGGAACCTACCAGCCGCACTACCTCTACCCACCACTCCTCCTCATTGGAACCCACTAGCCATGTTCCAAGTTCTACTCATTCATCTTCCTCTTTGTTACCAACAAGTCAAATCCCAAGTTCCACTCATCCATCTTCCACGTTGCTACCAACAAGCCAAGTCCCCACCTCTCTTTCCACCATCGTTACCACTGTGACCACCGGTTCCACCTCTACTCACACTGCAACAATCACTAGCTGCACTAACGGAGTCTGCACTACCATTGTGCCTCCAGCTCCAACCGTCAGCTTCACCACCACACTATCGTGCACAAATGAAGTCTGCAGCACCATCGTGACACAAGTTCCACCCCCACCACCTGGCGTCACTACTGCCCCACCTGGGGTCACTACTGCCCCACCTGGGGTCACCACTGCCCCACCTGGGGTCACAACTCTACCACCTGGCGTCACTACTGCTCCACCTGGCGTCACCACCCAACCTCCAGCGGTCCCTCCAACCCCAACTCAACCAGGCGTCCCACCAGTTCCATCAGTGGTTACACCACCTGTCCCAACTGTCGCTACATTCACCGGTGCCGCTCACAAAAACGCAGCCAACGGATTATACGGTGCCGCTGCCGTCGCTGTCGCCATGCTGATCTAGTGGCGAGAGATCCGTGCTTGAACTTCTTCAAAAAGTATAAAACGTCTTTTTGTTCTAGCGATTTATCTTAATATTCCATCTTATCTTATTGAGTACCAACTTTCCCACTCGTTCAGAGTACTGTCCAGCTTGGAAGTACTGCTGCCGCCTTTGAGTTCTGTATACATACTAATATTTCTCATTTTATATTAGTGTATCTATTTTATGTAACGAATATTTCTTCAAGATTTTCCACTTTATTCAATGAAATGTTGAATAGCCGCCGAGCGACGATACTATTTGCTACAGAGGATCCAAGAATTACAAGGCATGTTTGATTACGCGAGAGTTATTAGTAGTACTGGCCCGCCTAATTGTGTGCATCTGCAAAAAGGGCTGGACAGGACAAACGGATCTGCCGTACGATATGTTCATGCTTCCGAGTAGCGACCACAAGACCAACTATATGCCATTCAGGACTGATAAAATGTAAAGTTGTAAAGAAGAGAAGGTAAACTCCTCGTCGAACATGACTGGGGATGTTTCAATTTGAAGGGCATCCCTTACAAAAGAACGTTTCCTCTGGCAACACGCAACCGCATGTAAAAGACTAAAACAAAAGAATTGATCCCCTGGAGTTAAGATATTCAATGTGAAGTTACTGAAACGGTTTATCAAGGGTCCAAATTTCTTCTGTTTCTACAATTCGAAACATTCCAAGATACTCTTACTGCCCGACTTCTTGCCTCCAAAAGGGGTAATCAAACTCCTCTGAATCGGGCAAGGGACGAGTACAACAAGCCAAATGCACTGTGTATATTCCTGCCGTCGAAGAATAGAGTTACCCAACATGATTGAATTATTCCCAAAAGAGTAGTGCTTCCTCCTCGATCCTACCGAAAGGGAAAGAAATAGAAAAGGCCTAAAGAAGAAACAATTACCACGATGGGACCACAACAAACCCAATAGGTCGAATGCAAAGTTTCAAAATCATGGATATGACTGGATCTATTTGCTTTTTTGAGGATGACTTTTTCTGAGTTTTATACCTTTCGAAACATGTAAATTACCCAAATAGGTAATTTACACGAACTCAGTTCTAGAGATCTCTTTGAAAGTGACTTAACTCTCGTGGATTACTGTGGGTAACGAGATTTGAGGTTCACATTACAGGGGGGATTCACTTCTTTAATTGACAGAACACATGTTTAAGGGACCTTACTGATCTCAAGGACCGAAAAAGACCTCAAGAACATACACCTATGGGATGCGCAAGTATATAAAAGCGACACGGCAGCTAATTCAGTGAGAGTACATTGTCTAATAGATGACAAATTCAACAAACTAGATCACTTAAACTAGAATGCGTTTTGCAAATCAAATCAGTCTAGCAGGTTTGTTAGCTGCAACAGCAATTGCTCAGGAAACATTATCCACCACTACAATTGCTTACACAAACACAATAACATCAAAATATTGTCCAAACTGTGTCACAATTACTGAATCTGCCAGTAGTTCATCAATGACCACATCATCATCAACCTCGATTTATTCAAGTCCGTCAACATCCACCAGTATCGAAACTAGTACCATGACAACATCAATCGCATCAATTTCCAGTGGTTCATCCTCTCCTATCACTTCTACCATTGCTGAAACGACCTCAACAGAGTTTACCACAAGTAGCTCGTCTGCTATCCCTTCAACCTCCTCTGCTGAGATTATACAAAGTTTTACCTCTTCCATTCCAGAGACGAGCACTTTAGTCTCATCAAGTTCTCTACCTGCTACCACTTCGTCTTCGCTTACAACTGAGAGCAGTAGCTCAGTACCTATTACCACTTCATCGTCAATTGTGTCTACAACCGAGAACAGCAGCTCAGTACCTGTTACCACCTCATCATCAATTGTGTCTACAACCGAGAGCAGCAGCTCAGCTCCTGCTACCACCTCTTCAGCTTCTGTACCTGCTACCACTTCATCTTTGATCACGACTAAGAGCAGTAGCTCAGTACCTGCTACCACATCATCAACTTCTGTACCTGCTACCACTTCATCATTAATTGTGTCTACAACCGAGATCAGCAGTTCTTCTGTTCCTTTTACAAGTGTCGAAACAAGTAGTGCGCTAACCTCCACTTCCATCGTTTCCTCTTCGTCTTTGTCGTCAACTATTTTGACCACTTCGGAACCTTCCTCTTCATCTGTTACTCCAAAGTCATCTGTCGACACTCCATCCAGTTCTTCAGCCAAAATTTCAACCAGTACAAGCACCCCATCTGAATCATCCTCTTTACAAACTCCCTCATCTTTAACTCCATCTGTTATAGAATCATCTTCCTCTACTTCCACTCCACCAACTGCTAAAATCATCACAACCAGCTCCCATTCTTCCAACACAAGCATTATAACCACCACATACACTTCTACTCCAGATGTTTCCTCAAGTGCGACAATTATCACCCCACCCAGCAGTAACATTCCTGACATTCCATCTTCGTCCACCCTTACCTCCTCAAGCCCATCATCGAAGACTAGTTCTACATCGACAAGTTCTTCCGTCACTTTGACTCCTACCTCTTCTCCAATCCCATCAGTTTATACCAACGCCACTTCAACTAATCCAATCAATAGTGTTTCAAAGTCCATTGTCCCACCTTCCCCTACCAGTAATGTTACTACCCCTTTCACACCTCCATACAGAGTCTCCACCACTACCACTACCAAATCTAACATCACTACATTAAGAACTACTGTTACTGAATGTAACTCTAGCGCTTGCCTAACCACAGTCGTCAGTAAGACCACGATCCCACCATCGTCAGTCACGCTTTCCTCATCCAAGATCACCTCAGTTTCTCTACCACCTAACGACAATATGTCCACCCCCAACAGCAGAGGTGTCACCACCACCACCACGACAATTGACACTAGTAAGATCCCATCTTCTACCAACACCAAGAAGTCAAGTTCTACCTCTACTCCAGCTACTGCGACAACCGCATCCTCGGGGACACCACCTACCCCAGTTCAACAGTACAGACAAAGCACCACCACCACTGTTACTCCACCAAACGCAGTCATAAGTACCTTCGAAGGCGCCGCTGGAAAGTTAATCGGTAACAGTTTCTTCATAAGCGTGTTGATGGCGCTATTCTTGTAATCGGCCATGCCACTAATAACGGGCCCATTACCCCCTGAATAAACGAGTCATTCTCCTGTACGATATATATCCCACTCTGTTCTATATAATTGTGTATAACCTATTCGATTTAATCCAATATCAATACTTCTCACTCGTTGAAACGGTGTAAATCGCCGTGGAATCCTTATTGGTCGGAGATTCGAAATTTATCGAGGATTTCCCCAGAAATTGGAAAATAAATACAGGAAGATTAGAAGGGGCACCTCTAGAGAGGCAGGTCTACTAGCGTGTTGAGAAGATCCCCACGTTTACTGTTTCATCAAAACACGGTCTGTATGCAAAGCTTCCTATACTGTCAAGAGGAAATATAATACTGGGCAAAACCATAAAAATAAATATTGATATCTGGCTAATTGATGACTAGAACGGTATTCGGTTTGATCGGAAGACGCCTGCAATCCTCTATCCAAGGGCAGCCGGTGTCCCGAACGAAGGGGTTCTATTCTAACAATGGCCGAATGACCATTGGGAGAACTCTGTGGGGGTATTTCAACGCGCCAGGGAACGTGCTGTTTGTTACTACCAATATAGTTGCATTTGTCGGGATCGTGACGTATAATACATTTGCCAATATCTATCCCGACAGATTAGTCGAGGAACACATCCTAAGTTTACCAACGGGATTCAAGGATACCCGGAGTTCGATAGAAAATAATAACCTTTATAGCGAAAGAGATCGTCATCCGATTCCTCCGTATACGAGTAGCCACCGTCCCATTTTGAAAGGGGAGAAGGAGACTGCAAAGGAGGAGGAGACTGCAAAGGAGGAGGAGATTTCCTCCCAGAATGGAATCGATACACTGGAAGAAGAGCCAATAAAAGCGACAGAAGAAATACCGTTACATAGCTCACCCTTTGTTGCCTATGGATTAAACGATGTATACTTGGAAAAGATTGGCAAAGTAACATCTACGAACAGTTTACTCGCCAAAGCCTCGTTGTTCAATCTCTTCTACACGTATCATATGCTCAGGGACATCATGTCAAGCAAGCACGACGGAGAAAACTCCGAATGGACTCAACAATTAAACAAGATAAGTTCTGAAAGTTCTAGCGACACTCCACCGTCGAAGAGAAGCGCACAACCTTCCCTAACAGCCTTTTATAAGATGTGGAGGGAGGCTGCCGTCCCAATCTTCAAAAACCTTTCTGCAGTCTACAATTTCTCGCTTCCGAATTGGTTCTCGTACCCATCGCCTTTGAAAAAGATCTGCTACAGTTTATACAAGGATGATTTGGTCACTTTATCAGATTTTGACGCCTTTTACCAGAGTGTGCCTTCCAGTCGATTGAAGACATTGCTGCGAATGTGGTTCTTTGACAACGCGTATCTCTTGACAAGAGATAGTGCGCTTACGAACAACGAGATAATATACCAGAAAATGATACGAGACTCCTATCGGGACCGTGATTACCAAAATTTTATTAAATTCTCGCTGATCATTCTAGACCCTACCAGGAAACAACAGAGAGTCTTTTTCGATTACAGTGTGAAATACAAGAGCCGCAGTATACACATCCAGACGTTGTCGGACGTCCTGCAGGGAGTGGTAGAGCTCCAAAAAAGGTATCCCAAGAAAAACTATGATGATATTGTACTGAGGATAGTGCAACTATTGAGGAGTCATGGAGTCATCGAAACGGGCACTGACCGCATACGTATTCTGTTGGGTGACGATCATCTGAAGATCCCCAAGGAAGAGCAATCAAGTTATTATAATTCGTTGAGCAAAGAGAAGACAGTACGACAACTACTGCAAGAGGTGGTAATTCGTTGAGCAAAAAGACAGTACGACAGCTACTACACCAACTACTAGCAAGCGAATAGCAAGACTTGCACAAGATAATATTCAATAGGGGGACATTTGTAGAATGTAATATTAAACTATTTAGTGACACCTTTCTGTCGTTCAAGATGATCTAAAATTTTTCTGGAAAAAAGTGAGATGAGCTTATGAAATATGGGTATGATTACCTCTGATATTGCTCGAATAACATCCACTGCTGCCCCCACTTTCGACGCTACCGACGTATAAATAATCCATACAAATCCGCCAGAATGAAGTTTCTAACCACCAATTTTCTGAAATGTTCGGTCAAGGCCTGCGACATCAGCAACGATAACTTCCCGCTGCATTACGAGGGCGACAAGTGCAAACTGGTCCAGAATGAAAATATCGAGTTCAGACCGGAGTTTCTCCTGAACATCCTGGAGAGGGTCGACTGGGACGCTGTCATAGCAGTAGCCGCCGACCTGGGCAACCGGTCCCTGCCGGCCACGAAGCCGCAATTCGGCCCAGCGGACCAAATCAGCGAGGAAGATCTGATAATCCTGCGGGACCTGCACACGCTGCTGCTCCAGACCTCGATCGTCGAGGGGGAGATGCGTTGCAGAAACTGTGGCCACACCTACTACATCAAGAACAGTATTCCAAACTTACTGCTCCCACCCCACCTTGTCTGAATTGGGCAAAACGCCGGGGGGAAACCGTCATAACACTACATAGACTATATTTTCGACTAATAACCATCACCATATATACATAGCAGCGTCTGCAAACGCTAACGGCAGCCATCGATGGTGCTTATACTGGTCAAATGCCTCTATCGCCATGGCAACGGGGCCTCGTTCCCAAAATGGAAAATTCGCAGTTTCCCCGTTTAAAACAGATTCCATAGTGAAATATTGATGTGGAGTGGACGGACGCTGACTACCCTCAAGTCGAAGGAATAGACTGGGTCTGCGGTATACTACACCACAGTTTGCGAGAAATAATCGGGGGAGAAGTGGATACCACAAATACTGGGGTTATTCTGTACTGAAGGTAAAAAAGACGGTGCTACATTGGTCTGTATCCTTATTATTTGGCACATTGTCTTCGAATCTCTGCACGCTGTACTGCTCGCAAAATAGACTGTGACCGTTCCCTATCGCTGTTATAATGTCGGAGGAGACTAAGGACAATATACTGCAGAAGCCAGTGACGATATCGGAGCGCGGGAGGAGTGTGTCCTTTTCGAAGCTCCTGTCGAGATCATGGAGGAAGTCAAGCGCTACGAGCAGTAATAATGCGTCCTTTGAAAACGTGTCCAGCAGTGGCGGATCGTACAAGCATGGCACGTCTTCACCTCACCCTTACGAGGGGAGTATGACGGACGACGAGAATAGTGAGAAACATGGCAAGTTTGCTAAATTGAGAAACATGTTTCATAGCGGTAGTATATCAGACGGTGGCAATTCGTCTTCCAGTAGTTCCAACAAACCCAGGTACATCAATCCGATGACACCGGCGAATGATGTTAATGTTAATGAGAGCCCCTTGCCAAAGGAAAAACGGAAAGGAATGCCCACGACACCAAACAAGGCACATCTGGAGGGACATTATCACCCGTATTCTTCAAATGCGTACGAGACTGATGTCGAGGTCAATGGCTCGCCGTATGCGAATGGATCTCCCTCGTCGCCAAGCCGCACCTCAGCTAACAAAAAGACTAGTCGAAGTCCATCGAACACTAGCAATATCTCAAGTTTAAACTCTAGTAAATCGAAACATCAAGCACGCCGCGTGTCTGATAGTGCATCACCCTCTCACATACCGTTTGCAGATGATACGACGACAGTGACTACGACTGCATATTTGGAAAACTTGTCTCTCAATACCTCGGAGAACACAGACTATCTAATGACCAAATCCTCAATGAGTTCAAGCTTTCACCACAAGAATCTAAGCAATAAATCATTGAATGAAATCAAGGAAAATGAGCCCCTTGACGACTTCGATGATACATACAACCCAAGTGAGGAGAATACTAGGGAGAATCCAGCGTCCCTATACGTCGATGCAAATTCATACTCTGAAAGTCAGGAAAATTTTCAGCAACAACCATTCCCCTCGATTATCGTTGGATTTGACGATAATTCACCGGAGAAAAGTGCCATTGTGGATAAGATTCAGCCCCCAATGACTAACGATGAGAAACTGAGAGAAGGGGTAAACCATACTAAAAATGATAAGCAACCACGAGAAGAAGTAATTCATCACAACCCCGATGAAAGTAAGGAAAATATAGAAAAAAACGTGAAAATATTGAGAGCTAAATTGCGCAGAGCAGCCTCTGAGCCAGAGAAATTCGATCATGCATTATTAAGCAGTTCACCGGGTTCTTCAATACCTTCTAAATACTCTCAAAACATTGAATTGCCTAAGAGATCAAAGAGACTCAGAAAAAGATCCTTCAGTAACAAATTCGAGGACATTAAAGTTTGTCCGCAATCCTTTGAAAAGATTAGACTTCTAGGAAGGGGTGACGTCGGAAAGGTCTACTTAGTCAAGGAGAAGACCACCAACAGACTATACGCATTGAAGATTTTCACCAAGTCTGAAATGATAAAGAGGAAAAAAATCAAAAGGGTTCTGACAGAACAGGAAATCTTGGCAACAAGTAACCATCCCTTCATTGTAACTTTATACCACTCCTTTCAATCAGAGGACTACCTGTATCTTTGCATGGAATATTGCATGGGAGGTGAATTCTTTCGGGCTTTACAAACAAGGAAATCAAAACGTATCTCGGAGGATGACGCAAGATTCTATGCGAGTGAGGTCACAGCAGCGTTAGAGTATCTGCATTTACTAGGGTTCATCTACAGGGATTTAAAACCGGAAAATATACTGCTGCACAAGTCTGGTCACATCATGTTGTCCGATTTCGATCTCTCAATCCAGGCTAACGAAAAGATGAAGAAACCAGTGAAGACAGTGACTTCTCAGAGCACAATGATTGATACTAAGATGTTTTCAGAGGGGTTTAGAACGAACTCCTTTGTAGGCACAGAGGAGTACATTGCACCAGAAGTTATCCGTGGAAACGGTCACACCGCTGCCGTAGATTGGTGGACTCTGGGGATTCTTATATACGAGATGCTATTCGGTAAGACACCATTCAAGGGTTCTAACTCAAACGAAACGTTTTGTAATATCTTAAAAAACGAAGTCAGTTTCCCCAGTAACAGTGATATCTCCAAACATTGCAAAGATCTAATAAAGAAGCTGCTGTGCAAGAATGAGTCCAGACGGCTGGGATCCAAGATGGGAGCTGCTGACATCAAGCGGCATCCCTTCTTTAAAAACGTACAATGGTCATTCTTAAGGAACCAGGAACCACCGCTGATACCGAAACTGGCCGATAATGGCTTTGAGTTCACTAAACTGTCTTCAAACAAGAATGGTAACAAGGAGGACCCGGAGTCCCTGGAACAACAAGAGAGAACAATGTTCGAGGAAAACGTGGAAAACGACGACGACGTATCCGACGACGATCCGTTCCACGATTTCAACTCGATGAGTCTGACGCAAGAGGACAACAACTCACTGATATACGGTGACTCCAACTCGTACGGCAAGGTCTCGTACACGCCCAACTCGAACAGATCCAGGAGCAACAGTCACCGGGGCTTCTTCATAAAGAGATGAGGAGGACCTCACAAGTTTACACATGTATTCCAATAGATAATATTATTATTTACACGTTCACGGGCCACTGATACTAGCCGCGGACGTCGCTGCTGCCCGTCCCTCGGTGATAGAGCCCTCGTCCGAATGGATTTCGCCATAGTAAAACGAGCTAACGAAATTATGTCAAAAATTTAGTGAAAAAATCAGCTTATATTAGAAACAGAGCCATTGAAATCGGAAGATTCCACTTCACATTGAAGTAACGCCACCATCACTCACATTCGTTGTTTATACTTACATGTATATTGTCTGATAGACCTTTCGCTATGTCCTTCCGATTTCCCTGGAAGATTGCTCGTTCTGAAAGGACATCGAGGAAACCTCTTAATACATCGTTCAGACAACAGAGGTTGAAAGCATGGCAACCTAATCTATCGCCAAAGGGGATGCTCCCGATATTGCTAGTAATAATGTTGGTGTTTGCTCCAGTAGGGATCGGACTCTTAGTCAGCGCTTTAAGAGTGCAAAGCATATCAATAAGCTACGAGCAATGCCACCTATACGCATCCACTGAGGACTTTAGCGCAATACCGTCCCAGTTTACAGAATATAGCTTCAAGCACAAGTCAGGAGCTGTGCCGATGTGGAGATTGGTGGAAGACTCCGAATCTCAGAATAGAACGTGTCGAGTCAAATTCGAGGTGCCAAACGATATTGAATCGTCAATCTACGTATATTACCGATTGTCAAACTTTCACCAGAATCATAGAAAGTATATCGAATCATTTGACGAGGAACAATTCAAGGGTCATGCTGTTCCAGCTGCCGATTTAGACGATAACTGCAAGCCGTTTAAGGAAATTGACGGCAAAGCCATTTACCCATGCGGTATGATTGCAAATTCCATGTTCAATGATACATTCTCCCATGAACTCGTAAATATCGAAGGTACCTCTACTAATGGACAGAATTTCAAATTGACAAACGAGGGTGTAGCGTGGTCGACAGATCGACATAGGTATAAACAAACGAAATACGATGCATCGCAGATCGTTCCGCCTCCAAACTGGGCTCACATGTTTCCTAATGGGTATACAGAGGACAACATACCGAATCTACACACTTGGCAAGAATTTCAAGTATGGATGAGGACTGCCGCGTTGCCCACATTTTATAAACTAGCATTAAAGGCGGACAGGGCAGGAACTACACTCTACAAGGGAAACTACACAATGGACATCGGGCTTAATTTCCCCGTGTTATCGTTCAACGGAACAAAATCCCTCGTTCTGACGACAAGTCACATCAACGGCGCCCGTAACGTCACACTGGGGATAATATACTTTATCGTGTCTGGGATATGTGGTATATTCAGTCTCATTTTCTTACTGCAAGTCATTATCGAGCCGAAAGTCAGCAAACGCAAAGAGCATACCTATTTGCAATACACGAGGGATCAACCGACAGCTCGCCAGGATGTAGCATCTTTCGAATCTTCTAACGATATCCCAATGAGAGAAATACTATAGATCATCATATAGTCTCTCATATATACTTATTCTCTAAATATTCCATAAAATACAGTCAAATGCCCACTCCATACCATCTCACAACGCACCTCTGCCCATCCGGCTTCTCAGCCTTGCACTCATCAGATCAGAAGAGCTCGCTGGTTTGGGTTGTCCTTGATTCGCAGAAGGGGATGTGACGGAACCTTGTGAATTCCCCCAAGACGGCGTAGGTCGTTGGCGGACATTGTCGTTACCCATCTGTGTATTATACACCGGCGCTGGTTGAGATGCCGACCGTATATGCCCATCGGGCGGTAGAAGGTCCTGTGTTTCACTATTACTGTAGATGGAACGGAATTCCATCCCTGCCGTGGGTCTCCTCTCCAAATTCTTCCTGGGCCTTTGAGCATCGGCATCACGGGAATCGTGATGGTGATGGAGACCCCCCATTGGCGCTGAGCTGCCGATCTCCGCGGCTGCCTCCTTGAGACTGCGCAACTTCGACGGTTTACTCTGCTTCGCCTGCTGTTCCGTCTGCTTTCTCAGGATCTTCTGTTCATCCGGCAGGTCCTCCTTGTGCCCCAGCCAGCCGGGGAACCCTGTGAAGGGCTGCTGATGTTTGTAGTACCGGACGAGGGCCTCGTGGACCACCGTGCTCGTGACAGAGTTGCCGTCCTTCTCGGATCTCGTCGACAGCTGCGAGAAGGACGAGGAAAGCGTCTTTGTTGAGCTTTTGAACTTGTGCCACATGCCGTCAGAGCCCGAGTTTGAGCGTGAGACATACGACATGGGGTGTGGATGCGATGTTGGTATGGTTATTTGAGAGTGGGTTATCTGCTATATGAACTATAGGGATAAAATGTGAAATATCAACTAATAATGAAAGTGTCAGTAAATAAGGACAAAAGTGGCAGTGATCGGGTTATAATGAACGATTCACGAATAATAATTGAATATGGTAGTGTATTGCGATTTACATATCAGTCTTATATATCATTACTGGGACAAAGTGTCCATAACCCATTTAAACAAAGTCTATCCGATTCCTTACTAGCAAAGAGAGTGCGATTGGCGAAGATTCATGTACCAAGTCTACCTCTCTAGGCGACAGTCTTTTCCTTCAAGTAGATACCGTACTTGTCCTTCAGTTCCTTCATGATTGGATCATTGATTTCGGGACTGTATGGGGCCACTAGACCTGGACCCTTGATGGTGCCGTTGAGAACCAATTTCGTGGCGACAGAGACTGGCAGACCGACGGTGGCAGCCATGGAGCTGTAGCCGCCGACTTTACCGTAGTCCACTAGAGTAGAGGTTCTGGTCTCAGTGGTGCCGTCGGCCCATTCGATACCGAACTTGTGCTGTAGGACGACCATGTCACGTTCACCCTCTTCGTATTGCATCAATTCTTCCAGACGGGCACACAGGGTGTCCAATGGGTTAGCTCTTGGAGTGATTGGCGTCTCGGAGAACAGACCCAACCAGGCGAACCCGGAGATGATTCTCTCCCTGTCCTCGTCAGACCCCCACTTGGTCAGACTGTCGATCTTGGCGACCAAGTCGGCCTTGGAGTTGGACTTGCTGCCCAGGTATTGGTACAGCGCGTCTCTCCAGGCGATTGGCTTCTGCCAGATGTCAGAGGACTCCTCCTTTAGCATACCCATGTCGACAAGGACCTTGACGAACTCTGGGAAGCCTTGGTATCTAAGAGTACCTCTGATGACGGTCTCGGCCTCTGGGATGTGGTACAACTCCTTGAAGACGGTGGAGTCTCTGTTAGGGTAGCAGACGAAGGCGTACCCCGGGTAGATGAAGTATGGTTTCGCGGAGGCCATCAAGTCCTCGGACTTGACGTTCTCAATCTCGCCGTTCTTCCAGTACTTGGCAGAGTTTCTAAGGGCCAACAGCACACCTCTCGAGGACCAAGAGAACTTGTAACCTAGTGGATTGTCGGAGTCCTCTGGGGCAGGTAACCCACCACAGTAGGACAAGAAGGACTTGATCTTACCGCCGGCCCTGTGGACCTCATCGATGGTCTTGACCGCGTACAGATGGTCGATACCGGGGTCTAACCCGATCTCGTTCATGACGGTGATGCCGGCTTCCTCGATCTGAGACTCCAGCTCTCTCAGAGCAGGAGAGATGTAAGAGGAGGTGACTACGTCCTTCTTCAGTCTGATGGCGCTTCTGACGACGTTTGGATGGTAGATGTAAGGGATCAAAGAGATGACCAGGTCATTCTTTGCGACGACTGCGTCCAAATCGGCGTCGTCGGTGACGTCGACGGAGACAGCCTTGGAGCCAGATGGAGCGGCTAGCGCTTCGGCGTTGGCCAAAGTCCTGCAACCGACCGTGACATTGATATTTGGATCAGCAGACAATGTGTCGATGACCGGTTGGGTGACGAAACCGGAACCCAAAAGCAGAACGTTCTTAGTCATTATAGCAGTAGATGGTTATTACTGGGGTTCTGAGTGGCAAGAATAGCAACAGAATAACAAAGAGACAGCATTACGCCCGGGGGACACCCTTTATATATGCATTTTGGGTGCTCCCACGCGAGCAATACCGCCGGCATCCCGAATTCACTCACGATGGCTCATCCAGTTGCGCTATTACTCTTGTGTCGCTGTCCAAATTCCCATGGAATTTCAGATGCCCAGAATTTTTCACTTTTTTCCACTCAATTTCAACCGGAATTTTGAGTCAAAAATAGTTCGAAATTCAGAGGGAAATACAGTGTATCCAGCGGTTGGCAGAGGCCAAGACCGCAACGATCACGGCTCTCGGAGACTCAATGGCGGTTGCCCCTGCTCAGTGAGTACATATCCTGGGAGCGTAGCAATTGAGTCATGTAGAGGCGTCATTTGCCCCGAGTTGAACTACCCTCGCGATCTTGCCTGTTCTCGAGAAATCTGCTGTTGCATCTCGCTTCTTACGCTCTTTTGGCAACTAACCGATCGTAGTGTCTAATTGCCCCCTTTTGAGGGACTCCGCGTTACAATATGGGTCACCATCAGCGAGCCACTCCATTTGGACCCAAACCCTCGTCCAATTTGAAGTGGATTAATGCGCATATTACCCGGTTCGCATGGTTTTGGTATATAAAGGCCCAGTAGAACTTTTCTTGTTTATCTTCCCTTCCTCTCACTTTTAAAAGAGGGTATGGGACTTTATCTCCACATCTATGACATCTACTAGGTGGCTGTGGTAAACGAATCCCTCAGATTATATACCAAACATGGTGGTACGTGGCTGTGGGCACCTTTGGTGTTCGTGGTTACGTATTACAGAGTGGAAAGAATCAATAAAGACTTTGTCTTTGTATCAACTTACTTACCATTTTGAAGCTATGTTACATTTTTACCTCTAATTCGTCTTAATACTTTTTTTTATCTTACTATTATTTTTTTCTTTGACATTATACATTCTATTTACTAGTTGTTCTGTTTTTGTATTCATTTTCTTTTGAGAGGAACACTACATTTTTTTTGAAGTGGAACGAGCTTCCATACTACTTTATTTCATTTCATTTCATTTCACTTTATTCTTTATTTTATTTTATTTTTTTATCTCTTTTTTTTTTTTTTTTACTTATGGTACCTACTATTTATTTCCAGTATCACTAGTTGGCATTGACGTCTCTCTTTCTGGGCCCAGAGGCATTATTGGGGTTATTATACTTTTTATGGCCCTTGGAAGTATTCGCGAAGCCACTGGAATTAGACGAATTCCCACCTTGTTGGTTCTGTAGCCCCTTCTTATAACCCTTACGTTCAAGATTCAACTGCACATTGTTGATTGTAATCTGTTTCCTTTCAATTGCATCGTTCTGACTGGACTGGTTTTGGAAGTCAACAACAGCAAAATTCTCACCAGTACTCATCTTCATAATAGTACCGAACTCCTTGGAAAGCTCCTTCTTCAGACTCTCCTCGGATACGCCGCTAGTACCATTGATGAAAACGGGGAAATACCCGTCCCTGTTCGCCGCGTTATAGTTCTGTCTCTTTCTCTTACTGTTGTTCTCCTTGCGGTTGGGCATGTCGTATTTCTTGTCGTTGTTGTTCCTTCTATTCGAGGAGCTTCTTTGTGGTGGTTCAATATTGACAGTCGATGTGGCGGCAGTGGTCTTGGCAACAAGAATCTTCTTGGATTCCTTGGTTATTTCAAAGGAGGAAAGCTTAGAGGCCCAGGATAGTTTTGCTGGTACACTTGGCTCACTGGATGCTTCCACTACATTTCCTTCAGTTTGATTCTCTTTTTCGTCCTTGGCGCCCTCCGGTACTTCTGGCACGGCTTCCTTAGTGGGTTCACTGGTTCCCACTTCTTCCTTCTTTATATCGTTGTCACTCTTTGTTACCCGTGCCTCAAGGGGTGTTGCCTCCTCCTTAGTAGTTTGTTTGTCCTCAATGTCAACTGGTGCTTCGATGGGCTTTTCAACGCTAACGGGCTCTTGACTTATCTTTTCAACGTCAGCAGTAGTTTTGGTATTTGAACGAGAACGTTTATCATGATGTTCTTCGCTATGCTTCTTCGTTTTCTTTGTATGGTGTGAACTAGTGGCATCTCCCTCCTTGTGTTGTTTAGAGGCTTTCTTGTGGTGGCTTGATATCCTCTCATCCTTGCCCTTTTCGCTTACCTTTACATCTTCCTTTGGCTGCTTGACGACTGGCTTCTCCTCACTGGGTACAGTTGTCTCTTCGGTCTTCTTACTCGATTCAACATTTGCTATGACTGGCTCAGCGACACTGGCCTTCCCGGCAACCGCTTCAGGAATATGCTTATCTTCTATTATATCGGCCACAGCAGTGTCCTTTACCGAAGGTTTCTCTTGTTGTTTTGTCACTCCTACCTTTTCAGTGGGTCCATTCTCTACAGGTATCTCCTTCTCTGCTATTTTCTCGGATACAACGGGGACTGTAGCAGCCTTAAGCGGATCTGGGATGAAGCGTATGATGTCGTTCGATATATCGTAAATATCGCTATTCTTGTTGATTGGTACTAATAAAAATGTCTGGCAAAACTGATACAGGGGTGTGCCGGTCCAGAACAACTCACCCGTTACTATTAGCAGGATATTTTTGTGTGATAGCCCACTGGTTTGAAAATCACAACTGTCAATCTTGACCTTCAAATTGTTGACTTTCTCCCCGTTTCTAGTGAAGAACTTGTTAATATTATCCTTGCCTGTCAACTTCACCGTGGGCAAAGTGTCGTATTTTGCGTTATCTGCCGAGTTCAGCGGAGATATTTGATTGTAATTGATATGAGTGAGTTCCGCAGTGTGTGAATATAAGCTCGAAAGCTTCGAGGGACTCGATTTCATCCTCTGGTAGTATGTTTGCAAAAACGCGTATGCAATTTCTTGGACAGTAGCAGTCATAATGATATTCGGCAGTTAGAAAGATGGGCTGTGTGAGTGTATGCTGATTTGAGTGCCTTTCTGTTGGTTCCGGCCTAAGACGGGTATGCAAATTATTCTAACAATGAAGGACCAAAGGGCGAAAAGAAATATTAAACTAATATATCCTGCAATGTATAAATGAGATAAACTCGGGAATGTGGCAGTTTATCTATCGTTCGAGGTTGATAGTTTTTTTTTCACCTCTCCCAAATAGTAATGTATTCGAGGAAAAGTTATGACAACGTGTTATATAAGAGTGTATATATCAACGATAAGCACGAATTTGACGGATTCAGCTCTTCTACAAAGGCCAATAGAGAACAAATGCGGTTGCAAGCCGCCGTGAGTGAATTATATCGACGAGACGTACACAATTATCCTTAGAATTTCGAATGCAGGAAAAAGCGTCGGTGAAAAAAAATGCGACCGGGTTACCAACCATCGATAACCGTCTCTTCACTATCGCTGAATGACCGCCGGCACGGGCCTGTCAGTTACTACAAGAGTCTGTGGATATACATAGACCAGTCACTCGGATCTGGTTATTTATATAGTTACAGATTAATCATTGCGGAGCCTCCACGTCAATCCCATAGATCACATTCTTGTACTTGTCGAAGTCTGTTCCGTCTGGGAATTTATGCATTGATATCTTGCTCAGTTGGCAGTACGATAGCAGCATCAGTAGACTTTGGCCACCCGTGGTGCTGAATAGCGGGAAGCGTGGGATTCCGACGTCGTCGGCTAGATTAGTTAGCGTATACTGCGCGGGCGCCTGCAATTGCTGCCCGTGCTGAGGGTACTTGAAGTCGCGGATGACTTTGTACAGCAGATTCAAATCGTAGACGTTTGGCATGTACTTGTGTATCCACCACTGGAAGTCCTTCCTGTTGTTTGGCATTATATCGTTCATTAGGATATTGACCAAGAACCCCAGATCGTAAGCCGCGTGGTATGTTATCCATGTCACACTCGGGTCCATCAACAGACCAGAATCCATCAGTAATTGTGCCAATTCGAAGGTCTGGACACCGTTGTTTTGATGGTTTTCAAAATTAATGCCTGCATTCCTTAACAAATCTAGAGATTCGTTCGACAGCATCTCCTCGGTAACGTCAAATTCTAGATTAAACTGCCAAGTGGATGGGCCATTCTCTGGTTTATTGCCGTTGCTATCACTCAATGAAATCGCCAATTGAACCGGGTTCAAGAAATCGACGTTAGTCCTCATTGTTTGGTAGTGGTAGTCCTCCTTGGATCTAAAGTTCCCTATGGGTCTGGCCAATGTCCCGATGAACTCAGTACTGATCGACACGTAATTATACTGGGTTATTAGTCGTCTGATCGAGTTGAACTCACTGTACAGATTGTTCTTCCAGACGTCCCTAATAAGCATGTGGGTTGGTGGTGGTAAAATCATTGGCGGCAACGGACCGTTCGCCACACCGTTGGGCATATTCATTTGTTTCAGCATTTGCTGTTGTGCCCCAAGAGGCTGCTGGTTCAGTGCAATGTTTGGTTGTTGTTGTTGTTGTTGTTGTTGTTGCTGCTGCTGCTGTTGCTGTTGTTGTTGCTGTTGTTGTGCCTGTGTTTGCTGTGGTTGTTGTTGTTGCTGTTGTTGCTGTTGGCCCTGAGGTTGTTGGAACACGTTTAGCCTTGGAGGCATGCTCCCGGGGGCGATATTGAAATTCTGCTGGCCTTGGGCCTGTCCTTGCCCTTGTCCCTGTAGCTGGTTAGACACTTGCTGGGCCATCATCGGATCCATCTTCTTGTTGAGAAGGTACGAACCCTTGGGGTCCTGGTTATTATTTATCATTTGGAGATTCGGCAACAGGCCTGGCTGTTGTGGAATTCCGCCAGTTCTTGCCATCTGTCCCGAAAACATCTGCGGCATTCCCATGCCCATATTAGGCTGTTCATTCCCCTGGTTTTGGTTGAAGAATTGCTCGTTAGCCATGGGCATAACGTATGATTGGTTCATGGACTGCATCGTTTAGTAAAGACCTGTGGGTGTGATAGAGGTGGGCTCGTTGTGTTGATAATTCCCAGCGGTACACCAGAAGATATGTCCTAGATACGGTGAGATAGACTTGCCCTGCGCTGCTCTCTTTGAACTGATATACGTTTCCATCCATATCATATTCAGCTCTCTGGAAAAATCATCAAATTTCTTCTGAAAAAACACCCGGTCAATTCTCGAATCTTCACTATGAGAGTTGATACAATCAACCACCAAGTATGACTCGCTTGGCGCTACTGATGCCCATCCATTGAGTGTATGAATAGGGTAGTCTTGGTAATATACATATTCTGTTGGTATTCTTTATAAAGAGTATATCATGTATTAATACAGAACAAGAGGGTTTACACTTTTTGTTTCTTTGGCAGAGCGGCCTCTTCCACTGGTGCCTCTGCAGACTCCTCCTTCTCTGCCTCCTCTGATGCAGTTCTCTTGTTATTTTCGTTCTTGGTATCCTTGCTAGTTGATGCTTCTCTCTCCTCCTTGTCTGGTGGAAGAACAAACCATGGGATCTTACCTCTGTTGAAATCGTTCAGGATTTGCTTCGAGACACCGGATTCGTCTGGTTCACCACCCTTCAGTAACCTACCTTGCTTTCTTGCCAGTATTTCAATAAACTCAGTGGCATTGTTCCACCCTGAGATTTCGTAAGTTCTCTCAAGATGTTTCACTTGACAACGCTTCAAGACACCAGGGATATACTGTTCAGGGTGGGAGACGTGCTCCACCCTGACGACACCTCTGAACAGAATGTCCTCCTCGGTGTCCTTGGCAGAGGGTGGGACAATACCGGGACAATCGATCAAGAAGATTCTCTTCATCAGAGTAATATATTGCCACACCTTCGTCTCACCTGGAATTGGAGCCACTTGACAAACTTTCTTCTTCCTTAGAGTGTTAATGATAGAGGACTTACCTGTGTTTGGGTAACCGATGAAACCTACGGATATTTGTTTCCTCTCGATGTGTAGCTGGGAAAATTGACGTAGCAATTGAATTAGGGAACCCTTACCGAAAGAGTTGGTGATGGATGCGTGGAACGCTAATGTTGGACGCTCCTTGGATAGATGTTTAACCCATGCAGCCTGGATATATCATTATTTCGTTAGAAAATTAAAATGTTAGTAAATCAAATTCATTTGTATTTCAGCTTTTGAAGCCTTGGGCGAGAATTGAATATTGAGGGGTAAACTGATATAATTGTGAGGTTCTTTACTACGAGTAATATCATGGAAATGTTTTCATAAAGAAAGATAAAACTCAACTCATAAAATCCTCTTCTATTCAAAAGGCGAAGGTATATCCTCAAAACGAGGATTGTCCTTCAATAACCATGCAATCTCGTAAAGAAATAGACATGGCTGAATAAAATTTCTATTCCAAAATTTTAACAGACGTTTTTGTAGGTAATAATAAAAATATCCTGACTAAGAATTTTGGTACCATTAGGTAATCATTGCTTCGTTTCCAATTGTATTCAATCCATCCCAATATACAACTTCAAAAGTTAGTAAAAAAAAAGTAAAACATACGGCAACCCATGTAGGAACTAAATCACACTTATTCAGAACATATATCAAATGCTTGTGTGGTGTCTCTTTCCTCATGTATTCTTCAACAGACTTACAACGTGTACCTAGAGGGTCTCTGGCGTCTAGAACATGGATAACAACATCAGAGGAGTCGATAACTTTGTAAAGCTCGTTCCAAATACGTTTGGATTGACCTTTACTGAAAATGTGTTCCTTTGCAGCTTGGGACCAACCATCCGCTTCGTCACTCTGCTTACCCATTAAACCTAATGTTATATCCAATTCCTGTTTCTCTTCAAAAGTCTTGTTATCATCATTAGTACTCTTCACTAGATCTTCTAAACTCGAGGCAGCCATCCGAGGCTTCTTTCTTTGTGCCTTTGGACCAAAAGTGTGTTGGAAGCTTTCAGTCTCCAAGATTTTAGCCTTGGGGGAATCGGTAGTGTCCTTTTCATCTAGTAAAGACATCGGTAATTTATTCCTCCTCAAAAGGACTTGATATGTGTCCCTTTGGGTTTCACCTAAGGCGTCTCTGAAGTGTTGTAAAGCATCTTGGGAGATGACTCTGGTGTTACCGAACCATCTACGATCTGGTTGGACTCTCGCATCTGGGATAGCAGTGTCTTGCAGAGGGGCCGCTCTGACCAAATCACCCTTCTTGTTTTTGATGGCTTTACCATCGGTGTACATGTTCAAGAACTTGACTCTCTTACCATCACGGTAGAAATTCTCACCTTTCACTCGAAGGTTCCCATCCTTGGTGTTGCCTTCGCGGATTCTTCTTGACTTTTCTTTTTTAGCGGTACCCATTGCTTCTGATTATGTTGAACTTGTGGAATATATAATACTTGTTAGTTGTCTCTTTGTTATGAAAGAGAAGCTCTATAAAACGAATCAGTTATCTTAATGATTAACTAAGAGGAAAATTTTTCATTTTTTGCGATGAGCATCTCGTTTTTTTTTTTTATTTCCTCTGAAAAATTTTCTTAACGTTTATAATGATAGGATATTCTATACATATCGGTACCTAACTTTTGCTCTATAATAAGTTACTCAATACATTGCCCAGGGTCTTGGAGGACCCGCCCTTCTTGATAGTATCCGGAGCATCTGCCCTGTTCGTTGCAACTCTCCGCTGTTTGAAATTGTTGAAGCTTCTTTCGTTGTCGGCTTCCTTATCGCCATCCGTGTTTCCAGCATCGGTATTCTTTCTCTTTTTACCAGATTTCTTGATATTCTTGAGCATTTTACTCTTTTCGACGTTTCTGATGAATTCAGCGTTTAATTTGTTGGCTTGTGATATCTCCATCTCCAATTTGGCTTGTCTGATATCGTTTTCTCTCGCGATCTGTTCAGTCAAATCGGCCCATTTGAAACCTGGTAGATATTTGACGTTCAAAATGTCATCGTGGTAAAAGGAACCCTTCTTACCACCAATGATGTTACCATTCAGAGTCAGAGCACACAATTTGGCGTCTCTTTTCCTTATGAATTCGGCCCAGCCTTCCTCATACATGGCTTTCTTGTTACCACCACTCTTGACCCTCTGTCTTAGTTTATGCTCGTCCTCTCTCTTTAAGAACAAACGGTCAATCTCACCAAACTTCGACAAAATCTGTCTCATCTTGGCCGGTTTCATGTATGGCGGTATGCTCGAAAGGTAGACAACACCGGTCTTATGATTAGATTTCTTCAATGCGTTTACTAACTGTAGTCTCTTCTTCAATTTAGCTGTCTTCTCATCTACACTGTCCTTGGTCTCAGTGTCGTCTTCTTCCTCGTCTTCTCTGTCCTTTGTTTCTGCCTCCTCGTTCTCACTGGAATCGTCCTTGGCGGTGGCAAGATTGCTGTCATGATCGTATTCCTCCTCGCCGTCCTCGACGTCGTTATCTTCCTCCTCGCTCTCTTCCACTGTCTGAATCTTTTTTTGATTCTTTTTAGTCGTGATCAAGACGTTTGGACTCGTCTCGTCATCGGAAGATGAGAAATCGTCTATTTCTTCGTTCTTAGGTCTGGCCATGGTGTATACTCGGCTTGTTTCGTTGTTTGATGCGGGATATTCGCGGTAGAGGAGATGAGATGAGCTTAAATTGATGCCAGGATTAAAGAATGAAAAATTTCTACTCTAAAGAAATTGAAAAATCTTTAAAGTAATGTACAATTTCTCTGCAAATAGAGTGATAAGGACCCCGATGAGAAATGGACGGGGGCGTTTGGTGTAAATTTGTGTTTGGAGTGCCTTTTATCAAACATATACTGTCTTGTCTTGTATTTTAAAATATTTACTGTGAAGACCAAGGTTCTGGAATTCGGGCATCATTTCTTCGAGAGTGGAAACTAATCTTAAAATATTTGTATGTACGATAAACCTGGAAATATGGGAGGGTATTCGGGGAGACCTACCTCACCGTTCTTTCAAAAGAAGAAACACCAGTCACTTGACAGCCCTTCAAAGGAGTGTATCTTTCGTTTCGTCGAGAACATTTATAGAATAAGCCTTCTAATAGAAACAGGCTACTCTATCGAAAGGGTACACAATAATTCAAACACACAATATCCACAGTGCCATAATATATAGATGTTGCATAGTAACCTTTCCTATACTTTTCCGAGGGCTAATCCTTTCAAGAAGAACAGTACTTACCGTCACAACTGCTCGCTAAGCGACGACTTACAAAGCATTTATCCTAAACCTGGCACAACGTCGAACCACTACAGGTGCACTACTCTGCTCCTCCTCACCAAGACACCAAGGAACAAGTAAGGGTACCTCCACGAGTACAACTCTTCCAGCTCGAAACAGGGACCTCAGACCGCCAGAAGGAGATGGGCGAGTCCCAGAAGGAGACCAGCGAGTTCCAGGCAGAGACCACTGAGCTCCAGGCAGGGACCAGCGAGTTCTAGGCAGAGACTCCAGACAGAAACTCCAGGCAGAACCCAGCCAGAACCCGCCTAAAACGCCGAAATTAGGCGGAAACAGCGGTGCGGCGGTGTATTTTTCACCCCTTTAAAGTGCTGAGGGTCAAAAATCGGCTATTAAGTAATGCATTACTGATCGACTGGATGCAAATCACTAGACTCTTTACTGCAACGTCTTGAAGTTCTCAACGCGATCTGGCTCCCCAACAGGCAAGGGACAACCGTGGAGCATTTTGCAACTGTCTATTTAGCACTATATCCAGTATATATCTTTGCAGAACTCTGCATCTGGCGTCGCAAATGGATGTGACGCGAGAGGATACGGAGGACAAGGGCTCCAGCAGGCAAGGAATGCAAAACTCTTCCTCGTCGAACGAGGCGGCGTCTGATTCCCCAGGGAGGATGTCCGGGATCCACGAGCTGCTGTTCGTCCTGACGGTGTGTTCCTCGCAGCTCATATCGCTGGCAGGTGCCATTCAGGGAATTCCGCAGATGGACGCAATCGCGCGGACCTTCCACGTCAGACCCGGACAGGCGCTGGAATTGGGGTGGTGCAACGCTGCGTACGCGACCACCTTCGGCGCGTTCGTCATAATCGCCGGTAAGCTCGGCGAGATCAACGGCCACAAGAGGATGTTCTGCGTGGGCTACGCGTGGCTGACGATTTGGTCGTTGCTGACGGGGGTTAGTAGGTACTCTACGCGTAACGCCATCTTCTTCTACTTCTGCAGGGGCGCGCAGGGGATCGGGGCGGCGTTCCTGTTCCCGTCCGCGATAACGCTCCTGGGACAGTACTACGCGCCCTGCAAGAAGAAGAACCTGATATTCTCCTTCTTTGGGGCGTGTGCTCCATTTGGGATCGTATGTGGGTTTACGTTCTCCGCGATATTCACGCAATTGGTGCATTGGTCCTGGGCGTACTGGGTCATGGCGATGGTCACTTTTGTTTTGATGGGACTGTCCATATGGATTATCCCCGCCGACCCTGTAAAGAACCCCACGGGAGACCTCACAGCGGCAGATTTCGACTACATCGGCGGTTTCTGCGGGATTACGGGTCTGATCCTGTTCAGTTTCGCTTGGAATCAAGCGCCAGCGTACGGGTGGAGGACAGTGTACATCTACGTCCTCTTTCTCATCAGCATTCTATGCATGGTGCTCGCCTTCTTAATAGACTCCCGCGTCAGGGACCCGCTGATACCCTGGACACGCATATGTGCGCAGACGATCAGGGTGCTGGCGTGTGTCCTGCTCGCGTACATCGCGTTCACAGTGTGGATCTTCTACACGTGGCGGTACATGGTCGTTGTCAAGAACGACACACCGCTCATGGCAGCGGCAAAGATGACGCCACTAGCGGTGACCACTCTATTCGCGGCGGCATTCTCCACATTCGTCCTGAATCTGGGCGTCCCCGTCCAGATACGGATGCTATTCGCGCTCTGTTGCATGCTGATCTCCTCGATACTCATGGCGACGGCGACGGCAGAACAGACGTACTGGGGGGAGATGTTCGTGGCGAACATATTCGTGGCGTTCGCGATGGATATCATATTCCCCTCGGCAACGCTGCTGTTCAGTAACGGTGTCCCAGAGGACCTGAAGGGCATCTCGGCGTCCCTGATCGGTACGCTGCTGAATTACGGTACGGCGCTGGGGCCGGGGATCGCGACTACGATCCTTCGTTACGAGTGTTTAGAGTGTCTGCAGCAGATCAACTACCCGTACGCGAGGACTGTACACATCGCGGCGTATTTCGCCATAGGTTGCAGCGGCACGGGTGTGTTGATTGCTGTGTATGGCACTGTGCTCGAGCTTTTCCTCAGGAGGAAAGGCAAGAGTTGATGAGAGCATCAACGGAAAGTAAGCATCGAAAGTAATATTTATTCAATAACTAAACAATCTTAATTAAAAAAAGAAAACTATATTGTCATTCCCATCCTTACTTATAACTTGTTCTCGTGTTTTAGAACTTGAGCTGCAGTGTCATCGATAGTCTGCTTCAAGGATTTGAATTCGAAGCCCAACAATTTCTTGGTCTTGGAGTTGTCGACAGTGCAACCTGGGTCGTTGTGAAGCGCACCGGTGTGTGGCTTACCGACTGGAATCTTACCCTTTAGCACAGCGAAATCCTCGTTCAATATATCTAGAATATCCTGAGTGGCAAATTTACCGCCATACAAGATCAGTCTTTGACTAATGGTCTCCTCCTTTTGGAAGGCCAACAGGTGGGCTCTGGCGACATCTCTGACGTCGATGTAACCACCGTACATGCCAAATGGCTCCACTGGAGTCTCGGGCGCGGCGTGGATGAATTGGTTAACGATCTCACAAGACGTGTTCAGCTTCCCTGTGACATCGGAGTCGAATCTTTGTGGACCGAAGACGTAGACAGGGTTCACGGTGGACAGCTTGAACTTGACGGCGTCCCTGTTCTCCTTCAGGAATTCCCAGGCGGCCTCCTCGGCGAACTTCTTGGAACCACAGTAAGCTCTCACGGCGTTCGCCTGGCAGGACTCCCAGGTGTCTGGGTTCCAGCTTTCCTCGGTGTTGACGACGTCCTTCTTCATCTCGGTGTCGAAGTCCATGACGGCGGCGTACGAGGAGGTGATGACGACACGCTCGACGGTATCAGCAGCGTACTTCTTGATGGAGTTCAATATGCCCTTGGTACCGTTGACGGCCGGGATCAGAAGATCGTTGACGTAGTCGCTGGTGTCGAAGTGGAATGGAGAAGCGGTATGAAGCACGTACTTGATCTCGTTTGCGTGTTTCTTGATGACGGCGTCGAAGGCATCCACTTTCGCGATATCCTCGACGATCTCCATCGTCAAGTTTGGGTTGTTACCGAATTGACCTTGCAATTTGTCGATCTTGGCCTGGGATCTGGCGGTACCAATGACCTTGTAGTTTTGGTCTAGCAATTGGCCCACAATGTGTTGGGCAATGAAACCAGTAGCACCTGAAACGAAGACAGACATCTTGATGAGTCTAATTTATATGGGAGGGTAGTTGTATGATTTTTCAGAGTTTTTAGGGAAAATGCAAACAATTAATTCGACAGATCCCAATTGGCCATTCACCACCCTTATATACGTCCACCGTCCTTGGCAGATCCAACCACAGGGGGCGTATTTTCCACCCAGAACTATTTCTCCATCTTGATAGACTCTCTGAGATTCTCTGCGAAAAGACGGAGCGAAAGAGTGAAAAAAATGGAGGTTCGGCCGAATGCGATCGGCCGAAACGGGAATTGGCGGCGATTTTCGGCCGAATGGATCGGCTTTCGCACACGCTTACGTAATGAGAGGCCACGTATCTGTCGGACGCTCTTGGCTGGAAACAACCACTGAACGGCGCGTTTGGTCGGTGCATGGTAACGGAAGTAACGCCGTCGAATAACAGCGGTGTTGAAATATCTTGTCAGGGAAAGGAGGATGGATATTCGTCCTGTCTTCTGGGCGGCAGCTTTTCATCTTCAACGTTTTCAATTCATACTCATCCAGTTGGTCCTGGATAAGAAAATCATTAAGCAGGGGCTTAGTAGTATTCCTGTTTCGATTCCAGAGAATACTTTCCATTATCCATGGAAGCAATGACTTACGTGCTCTTATTTCTTCATTAGAAACACTTGACAGTCGGGGATTCACACATTTGAATAAGCAAGATGCTTTGACAACTCTGAACTGAAAACAACAACTTTAGAGTACAACTTTTGGCGTCCGAGTGCAATCAAACTCATTAACGATTTCATAGATACAAAACTGGAGCTGTATGTATACTGACTGTATTTTCCAATAGCTGAGATTATTTCAAAAGGGACCAACTCAATGTAAAGTATCAGATAATCTGAAAACAGTTTCAAGCGCATGAGGGATAACTGTAACAGCTCTGACATATTTGGTTTTATGGCAACTCGAAAAAACACACTAACTCTGAACCCCTGTTGAATTCAAACAAGCATTCACTCTTGCTCGGAAAAGACCAGAGAGTACAATTACCCTATTCCCCCCGTATTCTTCATTCCGCCGAGCTACATTATTCTGTCAAAAACAATCTCTAATACACTTATTCAGACTTTTTTAATAAAAACTTTCAAGAAATACTACGGTACTTATGGTACGCCTTCCAGTTTCAATCATTTGAGCTTATAATTCCCTCATTTTACTCCTAATTCAAGCTACCATCCTCGCAGTATACCATTTGTGGCAAACGGGTCTAATATGGATAATAGGCACGCCTGCAAAAAGATCTCACGGAAGATATAAAACAATGGATCTTCGGATGAATAAGCTCCGAATGCTCCCGGAAAAATTGAAAGGATAAACCCAAGACACTTCTTCGGAAAATTTCAATTGCCCCACTGCCACTTTGTTCCGTCGAAGATGTAATTAACCCTCGACATGTCACCTGGAGTAACGAACATCCCCCTTAATCGATCCCCAGGAGAGAGTGGGAATTTTCCGAGAATGGTGGAGATCCCTGGTAGGAGTGAAATAAAATGATTATTCCGACCGAGGAGCATTCCTCTGCATCTAGAATATTTAACAGTGTGGAGACACGCGGGGCATGGACGGGGAAATATAAAGGGATATTGGGGTAAACGCGGAGAAAGCATTACTAGCCGATGACCAACCTAGGCAATCATATACTGATATGTTGCAACCTACTCGACAATATGTCCCCCCTCGTAACGCTGTATGACCTCGGTAGATACGCTAGTTTTATCGAGATATGTATTCCAGTGTTTGCACTAGCTCACGCATTTTATTAGTATGACCCCCCCGCGTGTCTATTTCAAACCTGTATACTGCGCCTTTAGGGAGAAGGGAACCAGTCAACACGACCCCCCCTAGTCTTTTCGAAGATGAATATAAAAAGGCGAGCTCGAAGTTTTAAACTCTAGGTCTTGTTACTCTTCATTCTTTCTTTTCTATTCGAAGTTATAACAATCACCAAATAACATTTAACCAGCTAAGTCCAAACATTGGAAAATGTCAACCTCAGAAGCTGAAGTAGCTCCAACTGAAGATAACTCTCTTATCACAAACGACTCACATAAAGTTGACGATGAGAAATTGAACGACAACAATGAAGAAGTGGCACCGGCTGAGATGCCAAAGAAACCAGCTTCTGCCTATGTCACAGTCTCGATTTTATGTCTGATGATTGCGTTTGGTGGTTACGTTTATGGTTGGGATACTGGTACAATCGGAGGTTTCTTAAATCATATTGATTTCCAAAGGAGATTCGGTCAAAAGCATAAAGATGGCACATACTACTTTTCGAACGCTAGAACTGGTTTAATTGTCGCAATTTTCAATATTGGTTGTGCTATCGGTGGTTTAGCTTGGTCAAGACTAGGTGATATCTACGGCCGGAGATTAGCTTTAGTCTGGGTCACCATTGTGTACATGGTAGGTTTGATTATTTCTATTGCTTCCATTGACAAGTGGTACCAATATTTTATTGGGAGAATTATTTCTGGTTTAGGTGTTGGTGGCATTGCCGTATACTCACCATTATTGATTTCTGAAGTTTCCCCAAAGCATGTGAGAGGTACACTAGTTTCTTGTTATCAGCTAATGGTTACCTTGGGTATTTTCTTAGGTTATTGTACAAACTACGGTACTGATCATGGTTACAAGGACTCCACTCAATGGAGAGTTCCATTAGGTTTAGGTTTCGCTTGGGCTCTATTCATGATTGCCGCCATGTTGTTTGTTCCAGAGTCTCCACGTTTCTTGATTGAAGTTGGTAGAATGGAAGACGCCAAGGTTTCTGTCGCTAGATCTAACAAATTGACTGTGGATGATCCAGCCGTCATTGCTGAAGTTGAGTTTTTGGCAGCTGGTATTGAAGCTGAAAGGGAAGCTGGTGAAGCATCCTGGGGTGAATTATTCTCCACAAAGGGTAAAGTTTTACAAAGGACCATTCTGGGTGTCGTGATTCAATCTTTACAACAACTAACCGGTGCTAACTATTTCTTCTTCTACGGCACTCAAATTTTTGAAGCTGTCGGTTTACCGGATTCGTATGAAACTGCAATTGTTATTGGTATTGTCAATTTTGCATCCACATTCCCTGCCATTTACATCGTTGAGAGATTTGGGCGTCGTACCGGTTTACTATGGGGTGCTGCGGGTATGGTTTGTTGTTTTGTTGTGTTTGCTTCTGTTGGTGTTACAAGATTGTATCCCAACGGGAGGAGCCAACCATCTTCCAAAGGTGCTGGTAACTGTATGATTTGTTTCACTTGCTTTTTCATCTTTTGTTTCGCCACCACATGGGCTCCAACTGCTTACGTTATCGTCTCTGAGTCTTTCCCATTGAGAATCAAGGCCAAAGGTATGGCTATTTCGATTGCCTTCAACTGGATCTGGAATTTCTTGATCGGTTTCTTCACTCCATTTATTACTGGTGCCATTAACTTCTACTACGGTTATGTGTTCATGGGGTGTCTATGTTTCTCATGGGTTTATGTTTTTTTCTTCGTGCCGGAAACCAAGGGTTTGTCTTTAGAGGAAGTCAACACTATGTGGGAAGAAGGTGTTTTACCATGGAAGTCCGCTCAGTGGGTCCCTCCTTCCAAGAGAGGATCTGATTATGATGCAGCTGCTATGGCAACTGATGACAAACCATTATTCAAGAGAATGATTGGTAAATAACTTTGTCGATGACCATAGATTTTTTAATAAACGCTTATGAAACATATTACCTATACACATACATATACATGAGAATACGTTTTATTTATGACTGCCTTACACTCCTTTAAAATCTCTTTGCTCAGATATCCTCCAAAAGCACTGAAGTGGGTCAAAAGTCCTCTAAATTATAGAAATCAAGTTTAAATGCATTCCAGGTCCTAACATGGAGGTGTCCCCAAAGTAGAGTATAAGTAAAAATTATGTTGCATAGAAATACGAGATTGTTGTATTTAAAATAATAGGCAACAAGCTCAAAACCTATTTGCATTATCACTTTTAATAATAATCGAATTTAGTAGAATCTAACAATACTGATAACCGGAGCCCCATCTATTAAGTTATTATTACTGTTGAATTTTCCCCTTGAAGTATTCTCCAGATTGAAAATCAGTGGCGTTGTGAATGCCAGGAATAAATAGTCTCTAATCATCCTTTCATTTATTAAGTAAAAGAAAAATCTGGGATAGCCTACAAAGCCATTGAGAACATTGATTGACAGCCTAGAGTTCAAGCGTCCTACATAATTTTGTTATAATACTCATATAATAAGGCTGGTTTATACTCTTAACAATGGATTCAAATGTATAAATGCTGTGTACTTCAAAACACACATTAAATTACCCACCACACTGTAACCACCTGTTGCTGTTCCATCGCAGCTTCGGCCAATCAGAACAAAGTTTGTTGACTATGAGGCCTTTATTCTCACATCCTTCGATCCTATTGGCTGCTGTTTTTCTAGTCTAGCGTACCGGGTAACAGCCTATCCACCAATCAGAACTGAGTATATTAACTACGAGGCAATTCTCTTGAATCTGATTGGCTCAATTTTTCTAGTTTAGCGTACCGGGTAACTGTGAATCCACCAATCATATAGCCGTATATTAACTATGAGGCTTTTCTTTTGGATTTGATTGGCCAATTCCCCAGGTCATGCTAATAATACCCTTGGAGACGTAACAATTACCGCTAGAGCATTCAGTATTTATTGTTTCAATAATCCAGAGACCTTGGCTTATTCAACTCGGCTTTTTTTGACTTACTTAATGGTAAATGTCTTAGTAACAAACACACATCTGAAGTGATTGCAATGAGGGCTCTTTAATAACAACCAAATGGAACAACTGCTGTGCTCTCTTGAATTCCTACAAAACGGCCCAATCAATTATGTACACCCCCTTCTCTGAAATGCCAAATTGCATCTTCAGTTAACTACACTATGCAATATCATTCAAACTGCAGTGTATGTATCCAACAAAGTTAATTTTGTTGCTGATACCAACGATTGAAGACAATATATGTCGTTAAGTCTTACTAGGTAGTACCGTCTTTATAGTTTCTCATCGATTCAGCCCTTTCCAGGATGGGTGTGTATGGGTGTGTATGGGTGTGTATGGGTGTGGGTGTATGGGTGTGGGTGTGGGTGTGGGTGTGGTGTGGGTGTATGGGTGTATGGGTGTGTATGGGTGTGGGTGTGGGTGTGGGTGTATGGGTGTGGGTGTGTGGGTGTGTGTATGGGTGTGGGTGTATGGGTGTGGGTGTGGGTGTGGGTGTGGGTGTGGGTGTG
>PPOK02000044.1:0-89130 GCA_003708865.2 Kazachstania taianensis | reverse complement strand
CTCAAGATCTTATCAACACATAACTGGAACCCATACCTTACTAACAAATCCTTTAAGTGCATAATATATGCACTTAACGGGAATAGTAACGTATGTGAATATCAGATTACTAAGATGCAACCAAATTGATAGGTTACATCTCAACCTCAACTATCTAGTATCCGTACCTGTAATATCTTCTTCATATTTTAGTGCTTGCAATGAAGACATCTGTTGGCTATAATTTATTCATGTTATCCTCCTCGCAACTATCAACGGATCTTTGGAGATTTCCTCAAGGCAAAATCATTCAATGAGGATGTACTATCCCAATTTTGATTATACCTTAAATGGTGAACGTGTCACTCACGATACATGTGTGATCATTCATCATATTTGTCGCGGCAGCATTGCATTAAAATAATGAAACTTCGACAATTTGACTCATACAATGCTAGGGCTACCACAAAGATCTGTATGGTCTTTCATGGATCCCACAGATATGTCCGTACTTGAAAGAATAACTTTCCAGGCCCTATTACTTGACTTACCTAGACTAAAGCTGTTGTCAAAAGGAAGTCTGACATCTACTTATTATAAGTATATGTTTCACCTCAAAAACCTTACTGCTGGCCTCAGGTTTATACCGCTTCCTCAATGAAGAAGGGGTAGCACTATATTGATTCATTCAAACTTAAATTCTATATATCAGGGTCTAAACAAACTTTATTTTCAACCCTAAAAATAGAACCTTGGCAATATATAGCCTTGGCAATATTCACAAAAATTGCCTCTTTACCATCTTCATTCGGGATAGGAATCCGAAAATATTGCCGAAATTTTTTGAAGATTGATTTTCGGAAAAGATGTCGGTTCTTTTAGCCGAATGTCTTAAATGTTTGTCCCGAGATGTTGCTCGGATATATCCAGGAAAAAAGCCACTAAGGACGAAAAACAGAGTCACTAAGAACGTCAAAAAAAGTCACTACGGACGGCAAAAATATTCTACGGACATAATTTTCAAACCAAAATTTTTTCAAAAGAGCCAATTTCAACCCACCAAAGCAGGAAACTATATCACATGATATAGTATTATTTTTTCAATTGATAATGCTTTAAGTAATATAGATTTTGGTTGTGCTTACCGAAAAAGTAATAATGATACTATAAATATATTCATCTTTAATATCATGTGATGCAGCCTTTCGGGCGAAAAAAAAATTAATTGATTTCATCTTCCTAACCCTATCTGGGTTTAACCCTGCCAGGTTTTTTTTACCCTAGACCTAAGGGAGATTTAACCCTCGGAATTAGTTTCCGAGATTTGAACTCTTTCGGGAAAAGATCTCGGGAGGCCGCTTAGTTCTTTTTCGAGAGTTGGATACTCCGCATCAGGCCTCTAATAAAATAGTAAAGAAGAGGAAGGAATGGCACGAAGAAGTGGAGAAACTTGGGAGTTCTAAAAAAAGAGGTTAGCTTAGTCCTATTCACATGAGGGGAACAAGAGTTTGTTCGAAATGATTCCTCCCTTTATTTAATCCGTTAGCAAAGATCTTATTTATTTATCTACAGGGCGGCATAATAGTTGGATATTACTGTTTTGAATATATATATTGGGGGGTGGGGAAAATAAAATGTAGATGGAAAGATCAGACATTATTATATGTGGAGCTCTAAGGTAAGTGTAGAACTTGGTGAGGTCACTCAAAATGTAGGATAGATACAGTTAGGTGATAAGTGTATAATCTTATGTGTAAAAGCCTTAATCTTCTATATATGAAGGTAATATACATAACTATGTACCAAGTGTGGCATAAATATCTAGAAGATGGTCATCGGAAGAATTTTCCAATGAGATGAGCTTGAGTGGGTGGACGAAGTCGTGTGAATAAGACACAGGTTATATCTCAACATAATCTTTCCATTTTTCATAACACAGACCTTGTTATTTTCATGATAAAAAGATCATAAGGAAAACTAAAATCATCGAGAGGTATCCTATCGTTGATTTTAGGTATAAACTTGCAGCTAAGGCAATAATAAATACCGTTTTATCAATATTTGTTAGAACGAAAACTATGTGTGTGGTGTTGAATTTATTATCCTACGCGTTTTACACTTCGATTCATCTTCCCTCCCTTTTATATCACTCATTGCTGTATATTATATACTTGCATACATTATAAACCTATGGGAATACCTCAGCCCTTCCAACATGTTCTGATTAGCTAACTATGTTACTCAACAAAACTGCTCAGTCTTTGAGAAAACTTTTTGGAAGAGGTCACAATCTTTAATTTAATTGTAAAAGGTACATCCAAAGAATAAACCTATATCTTTCAAAAGATATTTTCCTTTAGAGAAAGGAGTATGTTGACAACATACCTGGTAATGTAAGATAATTATTTGTATTATTATATAAACCTAGCTAAAAGCTAGGATATATATCAGAAATACAAAAAAAATATAAAGTATCACTAGGAACTCTTCGGTTAGTTAGGTGAAGTCAGATTATAGACTCTTGAGGTACAACCTGTTTCTTATTCACATGACTTCGTCCACCCACTCAAGTTCATCCCACCAGAACATTGGAAAATTCTTCCGATGATCATCTTCTAGATATTTATGCCACACTTGGTACATAGTTACGTATATTACTTTCATATATAGAAGATTAAGGCTTTTACTCATAATATTATACACTTATCACCTAACTGTATCTATCCTACATTTTGAGTGACCTCACCAAGTTCTACACTTACCTTAGAGCTCCACAGGTTATGAGCCCTGTGTAGAGCGAGAACCAGTCGACGAGGATGATAAGAAAACTCTTTTCAGATCACTCTATTAATATGATCTAAATACAGCTGGGTTACCGGCACTCTCTACAAGACAAGGCTTTTCTTCAGACTGGGTCAGAGATACGTTATTAGGCAGTACTCTTGAAACCCAACAGAGTATATCATAGTGATAAGAATGTGTTTTCAGGAAATACGTAACAGTAGATTTTCTTTGAAGAGGTATCATTTTATTGCTGAAAGTAATTTATCTCAGCAACATAACCTAAAAAGGGCACGGGATTTAACTTCATCCATATTATTGGAAATAATCAAAGATTAACCTTCAGTAATAGCATCATATTTCGTACACAGTTTAAGTATACCATCTTTATATAAAGGAGAGTTTTTCAGAAAATTCCGGGGTACTACCACCTCCACTACCCCTATTCAACATTATATATGACCTATATATGTTCAAGTAGGAACTTAAAACCTTATTGTTATTACTATGTGATTTACAGAGACTAAAATTTAGAGCTATCGTAATAATAATATAATATAACTTAGTGTAGTAACCTTGATTTGACTTAGTCTCACTACCACCAATAAATAGTACAACAGGAAAATAGAAAAAGAAAGGTGATTAAGTCGGGATCAGCCCCAGTACTATTATCATATAAGTGTATTCGAAAATTAAATAACAGGAGGAGTGCCCTACCCTATAATTTCCCTTTGATTATTCCTTCGAGTCTAATAACCCACCCATTCCGAACCAGCTGACCACTATTTGTTGTTTTTGAGTCGAGCAACGTATGGTCGATCTGTAGTTTACTATGAACCCGTTAATCCAAAGTAGCTCAACAATTATCCTGTCAATTATGAACTGAAAGGATTTAGGTTTAAGAAGATAAAATCAATTTATTACAACGGCCAACTAGCGGACTGATAACAGAATGAAGAGGTAAAAGTAGATTGTATTTCTTCATAATACCCTAAAAAAGTAGGAAAGGTTGAAAGAGCTAAATGTATATCTCCTTATGTCGCGCAAACTCTGGATAATAATAACTGAGACTAACTATCGCCATATTATTATTCAAAAATAAGGCATTCTCGAAAAAAAGGGTTCTTCCTTTACGGTGAATTTTCCATCCATACCCATTCTTCTTGATGAATTTGCACCTTCAACCGCTCACCACGTTTCTTATTTATAGATGTTGAAAAATTTAGGATACTCAGAAACCACATATGCAAGAATTGTTAACAAAAAAAGAACGAAAAATTGGTCTCATTAAGCAAGATAGGGCCCTTTGTATTGCCTGTCTGTTGCTCTGATAGATAAATAAACGGTGAACCACTCTACTAAATTATTGATATCAATTCCGTGATAAACGTATTTGTTACACACAATTGTACTATCATTTTTTAATTAAGTTAATAACCTAAACATGATACATTTCTAGTATATTGCCCGATGTAGATAGTAGTTTGAACATTTTGTCAGCGGTAAGCTTTTGATAGTCTTTGTATGTTATGCTTAGAATACCAACAATGATATTCCCAGTATTCATATACTAAACCTATAGACAGTGTTCTCTTAGCTAGTCCCTAATTCTTAACGTCGTAATACCAAAAAATCCCTGAATTTTTGTCAACTGCGGAAAACTTGATTAACTGTCAGTGTTAACATAAACCTCATCAGAGTTCTTATTCATCATTAGAATCTCTAATCCGAGATATATATCACTGGGACTAGCATATTTGTTGAATTGATTCCACTGGTAGATAATACTAGTTTTAGTTTTGACCTTATGAAGTCACCAATTATCTTATCACTTATTGCACCTTAAAATTTCAACTGTGATTTGAGCTCGTTTCTCTTGAGGAAATAACAGTCACATATAACTGCGCCCCCGTTTGAATCTGTTGGTTAGCCTGGACTTTATTAGCTGCTTGCCATAAGTTTCCCACATATTTTGTACAAGATATCAATTTCCACGCCAACGCTTCCGCTCCTTACTTGGGCAAAGAAGATGTTGCGCTGGTTGAACAATGTAGCGAAGAAAAAGGAAGCAAAATTTGTAGGCCAGGCACAAGGCTATACCGTCATTTCTCTGAGTCAACCTGACTTTAATCTACCATTCGTACCTTTTAACAGTATAGTTTCGAACTTGATATATGATCTTGGTAGTTCTAGAAAATTCCAGTAGCTTAATGTTTTCTTTATGAGAGGCTGACGTAAGTTTGTCTTACAATGACTTTGCCATACATATTTCATTACTTTACCAAAACTGAAGTTTAACACCAATCCTAAGATAATGTAATTAGCATTATCCTCAATTAACTCATCATTATTTACCATTTTGGGTTCTAAATTTACCTTAAAAGTGATATGAAAACCTTCTTTAATTTTTGAAAATGCTGCAATAATGCTGTCGACAAACAAGAATAGGTTAGTGTCGTTCTTAAATGGACTTGACCATTCGATAACTTTGGTAAAATCATAGACATTCGGATATCGAGCCCTACCGGTTGACATCGCCTTACTTCAGTCCTTATGACGATTTGTTTAACTTCATTTCCTTATCCTAAAGAAGCATATCCGTAGCGGTTGTGATGTACTAATGCTCCTTTAGTTGGCATAAAGATAGGTTGATGAGATTATTTAGCGTATTTTTTGCTGTCTAAAAGTTCTTAGAGGCATGTTATGAGGGCATAATGGAGCACTGTATTAGAAGTAGCATCTTTCACAAAACCCGGCCTCAACTGATCATTTTTAGCTAAAACTTCAAACTTCTTTGCGTCAGATTTTCTTGTAGAGAACGTATATATAGATCTGATGGTCTAAGGTTTGGAAACAGCCTTTTGAATCCAGTATTTTTTGCTCATCCAGTGTTTCCAATTTCATAACATGCTTCATCTGCTTTTTGTAGGCCTCTATGAGTCGCTTTCTATTATGTGCTTTGTTGTTGTGAGCGATGGTTTCTGAGTAACGTATAGCGGATTCATCACCTTTACTCGATCTGGTAAGTTGATAGCACTGACGTGAGGTACCCGGTAAGCCCTAGAGTATTATTGTAAGGATCTTGTACAATGTAAAAGATACGTTTAGGGAATCTTTCTGTCTTGAAAAGGCTTAAATAAGTTAATGACAGTATTGGTCGTGCATGGTAACGCTCGGTTGATTCTTTGTCGAAGTCTCCATAAAACTCGTGGAGTTGAGGAACGAATGTAGACTTTTGTTGATCAATTAAGGGAAAATTTCGCAAAAACGATCACAAAAAAAACAAACGAATTCTTTTATTGTTCATAACTTGTAGAGCTCGAGCCAAACTAGATCCATAAGGACTTATGTTCAGTGATCAAACCTGAGCTTAATCAGGTCATTCTAAGCATACTGCAATGCAGGTTCGATCATTGCCAAGTAGTATTAAGATCTACATCGGAAGGAATCCTCGATCTGTTGTCCTTTCATCAAAAGAGTACAATCTATCGTTCCAAAGACATCAGATTGTAACGAGCAATCCAAATGTACATCATCCATCCAAAAATTTGACAGTTATACTCAAATACATCACTGATGAAGAACTAGCAGATCACATTCAATATGTTGAGATAGAGAAGTACACTTTTGATGGTCTGTTGGGATTGATATCCGTACATGACTCGATATACGTTGGGGTTGTTTCTCAGTCACAGGAAGTTGCATTCCCACGTTGGTTTAAAAAGGGCTCTGATATTATCCCCTCAGAAAGTATTCATGGAGTCCTAGATGTTGAATTCTTCAGTCTTGAAACCACAATTTTTGATCCATACCACTTTGAAAGATCTGACCAAAGTAACGAGAAGCTAATTCATGAACATCCATGTGGCCAGTTAAAGAAGGTACTTTCAGATGGCTCGTTTTATTTTTCAAAAGATTTTGATATATCTACGACCATTAAGAACCACGGACTAACTCATAATTTGGAATATATCATCGATAATCAAGATCTGAATTTTATTTGGAATGGAGAATTAGTTGAGGAGATTATAACGTGGAGGAACAGACTGCCAGTGAATGATAAAATTTCATTTGACTGCTCTAAGCTATTATGCTTTCTCACAAGAGGGTTTTGTAAGACAACTCTTATACACGATGGCCCCTCTACCGCATCGGTAACTCTTATTTCAAGGATATCGGCAGAAAATAGGGAGAACGCACTTTCTAACGGATGTATCACTGATGATGGCAAAGTTTCTAATTTCTTCGAAACTGAGGTTATTGTCACCACCGACCAATTTATTTTTTCATATATAGAAGCTGGCGGAAGCGTCCCTTTATTTTGGGAGGTCACCGATAATCAATTACTCTATGGTAAAAAGTTCAAACTCTTACGCGATTCCCAAAACTCACAAGCTGCATTTGATAGACATTTCAATATGTTAGAATCAAAATATGGTATCATTAGCATATTAAACATAGTCAAACCAAGAAGCGAAACCCAGGAACTTTTGGCCGAAATTTATAAACAATGTGCAGAAAATAAAGAATTAAAAATAACCAATTTGGAATACAATCCAAACTCCTTGACCAAAACACCCCATAAACTACTGTATCTGCTACGAGAAGATATTTATGAATTTGGTGCCTTTGCTTACGATATCTCGAAAGGAATTTATTTTGGTAAGCAGACAGGTGTAGTGAGGATAAGTGCATTCGGGTCAATTGAAAAACAAGTAAAAATCCAAAAAAGTCTCAGTATGGAAATACTCGATCTAGCAACCAAAGAAATTGATGATTTCGATTTAACAACATCCTTTATCGAGATGCATGACCAGATTTGGCATCAGAATCTCTATTTCCTCGATAAAATATTTTCGAAGAACAGTAAGAATCCTGGCAAGTACAAAAAAATATATTCTAAACTATTCAATACCTCTGTCAAACTGTACGATCCACTGCATTCTTATATATCAAATCGATTGAGGCAGCTTCAAAGTAAGTTCACCTACGAAAGAGATTCAACAATATTCTGTGGAACGTTCAACGTAAGCGGTAAGCTTGCTGATGTAGATCTGTCGGAATGGATATTACCGGACAAATCTGGATTAGAGGATATGGCCAAATTATACATTATTGGTTTAGAGGAAGTTGTGGAACTTACTCCGGGACATATGTTAGCTACTGATCCATTCATTAAATCATACTGGGAGAAAAAATTAATGTTCCAGCTAAATAAAAGGGGATCTAAACAATACACAAAACGTTGGAGCGGACAATTAGGTGGTGTACTTTTGATGTTCTTCGTAGAAGAAGATGAATACTCGGAGATCCGAGACCTTGAAGGAGATGTCAAAAAGACAGGGTTCGGTGGTATGACTTCAAACAAAGGTGCAGTAGCCCTGAGCTTCAAATATTCGGCAACACGCTTCTGTATTGTAGTTTCACATTTGGCAGCAGGTTTAGATAATGTAGAGCAGAGACACAGTGACTATAAAACCATTTTTAGAAACATCAGATTTTCCAAGAACTCACGTATAAAAGATCATGATGCTGTCATCTGGATGGGTGATTTCAATTACAGGATACTTATGTCCAATGAGGAGGTTAGAAGTTTAATACTTGCAAATGACTTTCCCACGCTCTTTCAACGAGACCAGTTAAACCAACAAATGATCTCGGGCGAATCCTTTCCGTATTTCCATGAAATGCCAATTAACTTTCCTCCGACGTATAAGTTTGATCCTGGGACCAAAATCTACGATACTAGTGAGAAAATGAGGATTCCTGCATGGACTGATAGGATCTTGAGTAAAGGTGAAATTTTACGACAGTTAAGCTACGGGTACGTTGAGGACATTATATTTTCAGATCATAGACCCGTCTTTGCTACATTTCGTGCACATATTACAGTAGTCGATGAGAAACAGAAAACCTACATATACAACAAGATTTATGATAAGCTTAAAATGAGATTGTCCAAACTAACAGATGAGGAACAAGCATTATTTTTCAATGGGAAGATAAATGAATTCAAGTCCCTCTCAAACATGACTACATTGGATAAATCTACCCAACTCTCGAGACCAGAACAGAAAAATAAAAAGTTGCCCCCTCCAAGCTCAGATATCAAAAAATGGTGGATAGCTACCGGCAAGCAAGTTAAAATAGTTTTAGATGTGGACCCTCAAACATATATGATGAATCCAAAACGAAGTCCCAACCCATTTACTCAGGATCTAGAGGAATCAACTTTTCTTCAGAGGTAGGGAAAGATCAGTGTGTACATGCGCCGCGCATATTAATATATTTCTTAAATTATATAGGGTAGTACTATCATAAATTCCATTCCATTCAATCTTCTTCAGGTGACTTTCCTGCCTCACCTCTGCTCTCGATCCTTAGACTGTGTGCTGTTTGAAATACTGGAGATATTATCTTGACTAATATTCTGTAGTTGATCAATCTGGGAGAGCAGATTATCCAGTTCTTTCTCTACCGTATCCAGCCGCTTCTCGACATCGGTAGCTGTATTTTCCCCGCCTTGGATCAGTTTATATATTTCAGCTAAATTGGCCGTATCTAGGGCTTTATTATCAATTGTCATGGTTTGGCACAGTTGGCGAGACTACTCTATTGAGGTAGGATTCACTTGCTAACACTGGTGAGCAGGAAGTAGGAAGAGTGGTCATTTGATGGTTGCACGAAGGCCTCAGCCAACTTGAATTTCATCTCCAGGTCACGTGGATGAAAATTCCGAAATTTGTGGCACTGCCGAACCACTGAATGCCAGAAGCAGTGCAAAGATGACTTTACCAACATCTTAGTAGCGGGAAAGGGTAAGCAGCCCACCGCTAGAACTTACAAAAGAGTACTCTGTCATGAGCTCTAGACTTACTGAGGGAACCCTATACCAGCGAGACCAAAGTAGAACACAGCTATTTAATACTGGATCTGAGGGATATGATAACCCTTCGGAGACGCCAGTTTCTGCTTATGACAACAAGACCAAGTTTGATTACACACAAAGTACCTTGTCGCAATTAGAATCTCAAAGTGACGAACAAGTGAATATAATGGGTCAAAAGATCAAGGCGTTGAAATCTCTCTCATTAAGAATGGGCGATGAGATCAGAGGTAGCAATCAGTCCTTGAATAGTCTTAGCAATACGTTTGAAAATACGTCTTTAAAACTCCATAATACATTTAATGATATGATGGAAATGGCGAAAAACTCAAAGATTAGCGTCAAGACGTGGCTACTTATCTTCTTTATTATTGCAGCTTTATTCTTTTGGGTATGGATAACCTAAGAGAAAACAGAACATACGAACCCTCACACACTTAACATACACTGTAACATATATCTGGCATAACTAACCTTTCCATCACATAACAACTCATGAATATTTATGTCTTATTTAGTAACTTTATAAGGTATAAAGCCATATACGAAAAGATCATCTCTTTCAAATAGAGTAATATTGCCTTGTAGCCTTAGGCCATTTTGGAGATTCAATCCTGCAAGTTCCTTTTTTCAGAGGCTCCCAATAGACCAGCGGTATTTCTTTTAGCCTCATACTTTCTGTTTATTCTATAAGAGCGGAATATACCTTTCCCCTTGATGATAAATATAGCAAAAAGGATGAACATGATTATAATTTTAATAGAAGGAAGCCTAGATTTCGACTTGCCACCCGTTTTTAGTTTAATGTAGTCAGGGGATTTGTATACTGTCTTTTCTGGAATATTCACAGCCAGCAATGTTTCTCTAAGCGAATATGGTGAGCCCGCATTTAAGGGTTCTGCGAAGACATCGGTGATGAAAAGTCTTTTCTCTAACTTATCAATGATTAAAACGTCACCTGCCTGAAACTTTTTGTTCATAGAACTCCTCCCTATCTTTTCTAGGACTTCTTGTAAATCTGAGATATCAACATATCCCACAATAGTTTTCAGATTGTCCTCATGTAAAATTTCGAATCTCATTGCAGAAACAATTTTACCAACCTTTGCTTCCTTCTCTTTCAACGCAGCAACTGCTTTTTCTTTCTTTTCTCTTCTATGCAAAATTTTGCCATACATATCGCCCATTCTTATATTTTCGTAATCATACACTCCTGTTAGTACACCCTTCATATTTGAATCACTGATATCAATTGCCCTGTTGATTTCTTCCTCATCTGTCCCATTATTACCAACGCACAATAGAGTAATAGAACTGATATCGGGTGAAGTATTAAATAATTTCCCAATGTTGGAGGAATCCACCTTCGAGACCACAGGCAATGAGTGCTCCTTAATCCAATTGAATATTAATTCCGGGTCCCTCATTTCCGTCGTAGAGTAACCATGGAATACTTGTGGGATAGGATCACCGTCTTTGAATATTAAGAAGGTCGGAAATTGAGTTAGAGTTGCCATTGTAAAGTAATTTTCATTCATCTCTTTGATAGTCTCGCTCTTATTATAGTTTATGGTATCATAGAATTGTAAATAGCCCTCCCTAACTAAACTCATAACATCGTCTGCTGTTTCATACAAATGCGTGTTAGGTAACTTGGCGAGAGGTTCGATTAAATATTCCAAGACTTCAAAATCTTCTGGAAAGACTGTCTTTGGATTGTAAGCGAAAACAACATGAACATTCTGTGCATCCATTTGGGGAGCATTGTTTGACTTGAAGCTGAGCTTGGAAAACATGATATCTTTTAGTTCATCAATACCGATATGGCGATGCTTATCATTTTCGTAAATACTTTTAGCGAATGTTTCGTAACTTGACATTTCGGTAGTAAATTTCTCTTTGTAAATAAAGAGATTATTTGTGGTTTTATTGGGTAATATTAAGGCTACTCTCGGATCTCTTTCTACATCATTTGTTGCCATCTTAGTCAGCTTAGAAAAGCCCAATTGTTTGCATAATTTATCATAGGTCACACAGTTTAAATGGGCTGTCTTAATTCCCAAAATTGGCAGTCTATTAGATAGTTGCTTCCATGTTCTCTTGAAGGGATTACAGCTTTCACAATCATAAACCTCAAAATTAGAATCAACATCTTTCATATCTTTCGTTGGCCAGAACGAGACTAGATAGGGTTCCTTACCCTTACCAGAAATGAGATCCACAAGATCTATATCCTCCATCAACACACTCTGGCTATCTAAGATATCATCGTCAAAATTATCAGGATTTGCCGCCTCTCTCCGCGCAAACTTCAATAAACTTTCTAACTTCCTTGGGGCATTATCCGGGTATGATTTGATAATACCGTTTTTGTTATAAAGTCTGATGGTAGGGAAATAAGCGATATTTTCGCTGTTACATAGGTCTCCACTATCGACGCAGTTAACTTGAGCCATGGATATGTTTAGTTCCTCACTTTCCTCATTCAGCTTTTTCCACGTATCCTTCCAAATAGGTTCTAGGCTCTTACAATGATGACAGTAGGGGCTATAGAACTCGACAATATGTAGACCCTTCGATAGCCCTTCTTTGAACGTCTTCTCCGTTAAGGGAGATGGGAATCCAGCATATTTAGCGTCATCTGAACCGTACACGATAGGTAACAGAATATTTAAAAGGAAAAACACTAGAATGTCTGACCTCATTGTGGTATTCCTCTGTTTTCTATGAGAATGTGGAGGAGTTGGTACTGTCTTCGAGAGTGTTTGGAAATAGAGTCAAACATACGTACATTTCTCCTTTTCTACTTTTTTTTTACCCTCTAAAAATCTCGAAGCTTGTCTGTTGCCACGGCTCCTAGTCTCTTACCTAAGCAAGATACCCGTATGTCTCCATAATGACCCCTACTTCTCTTCTTCCCCTTACAAGTAATAATGCTTACAACTGGATGCTAAAAATGCTAGAGTCTAATGTTTTATTTGATACTTAACTTATATACATTCTACTTGAGCGTTAAATATATGTTGAATGGAATATAATCACAGTTTTATGTTTTATTGTATTCGGCCTTAAAGGTTTGCAGGGAGTGTGTTTATGCACCAGCATGCAGTGATGTGACCTTTTCACTAGACATGCAACCTGGATAAATAATTTCTCACGTATTCAAAGGATACTAATGTTATCGCAGAGGCTGGCACAGTCCTCAATAAGTTTGCGGTGAACCCAGAGTAGAATCCCCTTAGCCCCTCACGTTTATATGTGCTACGGATCATGGGTAGTAATCTATGTTGAATATTAGCTGGTAGATCTGCCTTTAACTGCATACGAGTCCTTAAAATTTCGTGTGGGTAAGTTAGACCTGAAGCGATCATCTTTGATACGGACGATGCCATTATAATATTGGGTAGTTTGAGTATATATTCCGGTTTACCTTGGGTTCCTGGATCCTGTTTCTTTTTATCTAAAGAATAACAGTTAAATTTTACCTTCAGCTTTTCATAGACAGGGAAATGAATGGCAACATGGAACAACCCGAGCAAAGATGGTACTAGACCTGTGTAGAAGGATCTTATCCCTTCTTGTTTCCACATGCATCTGAATGCGTCGAACGTGTTTTTGTAATTTGTCGGATGCGTGCCTAAGTTTGTTTGCAACATTAATCTTGTCTTCACCACCCAGATCGGGTTAGTAAGGGTAGTCGACACAGCACCCGCTGTGATGGCAGAACAGGAATGTGATAGGAATTCAGAGTGAGGAAACAACTTCGGATAAAGATTCTTGGAAGATTCATAGACTGAGAAGTAGATTGTCCAGGTAGGAAAATAGCCAAGAAGGATGGGTGCCAGACCTTTATATAGTCCCAATACGCCTTCATCCCGTATAATTGTTGACATCGTGCCGAATATACCTCTATAATAAGGATTCTCACCAGTGGATTGTAGGCCTTGTGCTTGTAGTCTTGTTTTCGTGACATCAAGAGGACATACCATAATTCCTGAAATGAACCCAGCCAGCGCACCTGAAATTGCCGTGATCTTGGTATCGCTGAGCAACGTATTATTATTAAAACTATCCTTGATACTGTTAGCAGAATCCAGGTACGTGGACTTTTGGGTATCATTGAGCAAAACGTGACCGTTGCTGGTATTAGTATTAAGTCTCGTTATTATGGGTGTGTCATTGTTGGCATCGTCATGGGGAGAGAGGTTCGCACCTTCAATAATTTGAGTGCACGAACCCGGTGCCAGACTATCTGGAAATATAAACCCCTTCTGACCAGATTCATGGCCATTTTGCTCCCACTCTCCCCTGGTGTCTTCGTTTTCCATATGATACTCGTTGCCTTCCCTTACCGAATTTAAAGTGTCGTCATGAGACATAGTGGAGTCAAATCTTCCCTTTGACTATACCAAGCTGGGAATAAGGAGCACGTTATCTCGAGGGTCAGATTGTTGGTGGTTACTAGACTTTATAGGTTGCTTCTGTCTCGTTCAAGCACGCAGCGTGATTAAGAAATGCGTTAAAAATTGATAACAGTAATAAAAATTATTAAACGGGAAGTGAAGCATAATTGTGGTCTTTTATTAGAGTGGCTTCAAGAAGACAAAAGGATTTATAATGACCGGCACAAGCGAGCAGGAAGACTCGACTATCGAGAGACCCAATGAGCTTTTGACGAATTTGCAAATACGTCCAGAGATAACCGAACAACTCGCAGAACTATCAAGTTTGCCTCTCCCCAAGGTGATGGAATTAAAGGACTTGGTAGAATCCGAATTGACAAAATACTTCAATATTCTGGAATCGCAAAAGGCTGACATGGGTTCATCCTTAGTAACAGCTGATGGGTTTCCCCGTTCCGATATAGACGTCTTACAGGTTCGCTTAATAAGACGGAATATCAATATGTTGAGAAATGATCTTTCCACTATTCTTGAACATTTGCATACTTCATTGACAGAGCATTTCAACTCTCTGCACAATGGCTCAGGGAATAAAGAGGAAAATAATGTTGAAACTTCTATCAACACAGCAATTACTTACAGAATTCCATTTGCGGTTTTCAATGAAATTGTTGATGGTGGACCTATACATTCCGCAGGGATTCAGGACAATGATAAGTTGGTGTCGCTTGGTGGTATACATGCTGGAAATCATAATAAACTGAGAAGTATTCAAAGGGAGGTAATGTTGAATGAGGACAAAGATATTAATGTTACTATACTAAGAGATGAAAAAATATTGAGGTTGAAGCTGAAACCAACTAACAAATGGAATGGAAGAGGTTTGCTAGGCTGTAGACTACAGGAATTATGAGAATCTCCTTACAAATCTCCTTACAAATATCCTTCTTAAAATACGAAGTGCCTTTGGTTGAAACCACTTACTGTAATATCATACAAATGTCTTTTGAATGATTTTGTTATAAAACATTGGAAGAGATCATGTGTACTCCAAGAGGTCGCTAGCATAAAGGGACATACATGGGCAAGTATTTAAACATGCATCCTTTTATTTCCAGAATTCAAAATACCTTTATCACAATGCTAAATATTCAAATATTTATATATGTTAATGCATATACATTCTCGGAAGGCCATGATTAACTGTATAATCAATACATTCGTTGGGACTATTTTGATTGTGCAACAAATTACCTCATATCACTTATTACTTGCTTTTGAGATACGATATTACTCTAGCATAGCAGTCGAACGAGATCTATTAAATGTGAAATATTGCGGATACACAGTTACTCCTGTACTTGATAGTAATGTATGGAAGTATTCGTTTAGTATATCCATTTGTCAATCTCAACAGAGTCCGAAACAAGAACTAAAAATGAAATAAAGCGCCAGATTGAAATAAAATGTTAGACTGAATCAATGAGAACACTCTACTCACAGAATAACAATTCGGATAATATATGAACAAACACATCCCGTTAATATATTCTTGCAGCTAATGCATGCTTTTGTGTTATATCTTGAATATTATATTAAAAAAACAGATAAACCATATTATTGAAAGAAACGTCCATTTTTAAGGAATATGAGAGTTTCAGTACTGTGAAAAACAGATATATTTTTTGAGATCCTGATCCGCAAAGATCTACTGCTGTTGAACTCCATTAGCCAGATTCACTTCCAAAGGCAAAAAAATGATTTCGCCCAGGATCGAACTGGGGACGTTCTGCGTGTTAAGCAGATGCCATAACCGACTAGACCACGAAACCTACAACTTATATTTTTTTAAAAATTACTGGTAGTTTTCAAAAAAATATAATATCATGTGCTCAATTGAAACCACCTCAATATTGAGACATTTAGATCCTTAATTCCACGGTCTCGGTACCAGAATATGATAAAATAGAAGTCTGACAGTTTTTACAATATAATGACAAACATTCAGAAGGTCCGAACGTCTCAGAAGATATAGACTCCGGTTTCCCTCCTTAGTAATTGGTCCCGAGAGAGGCTTAAAAGCATCAAACTGTGATGATAGCCGGATCGAGCCACCCTCTAAAAAGAGTATATTTATATATGTGTGTATACCGCAATAACGGCGGTGGATGAACAAAATGATTTAGTTAACACTCTGTTTCATGGTCGACAAAAGCGGGTCTTCGTCTTGCCCAACGCTTTTTGACTGCTGCCTGTGCAACCTGCCTCCCCTTGAATTAATCACCCTCTCAAGGCAATTCTATCTAGCATACTTCCTAGTTGTCGTCTCTCTACCATACGTCCAAGTTTCAGACCGAGCCCTTCTTGGCCTTATGGACAAAATGTATTCGTGGTAATCCTCCCCGTCGTTGCAATACAGACAGGATAGGAAAAAAACGTAGCTCGTTGGGCTAACTTAGTGAGAACCCTCCCTTTGGTTTGAGATCTTTGTGGAGTAACCTTCATTTCTCTCTTGTTCTTGCGGTAGAGCTTGCTCCTCGACTTGCTCTTATTCTTGCTCTTGTACTTGTTCTTGTACTTGTATCTGTGCTTGAGCTTGACCCTGACCCTGAACTTGAAACTTGCTCTTGAACTTGTGCTTGAGTTCCTAGTTTGAAATGTCACTGTAACTGTGAACCTAACCGCAATAGTATTCCATCGTTCCTCTTCAATAATCCTTCAAGCAAGGTGATAATTTGTATTAATCCCTGTTCTCGTTGTCATGCATGCAATCAAATTACTTCTTAAAATTGTAGCCATACATGTGGTGCTTGTGTACACCAGCAACTAACTTCGTCTCTACGATCGTAGGTCAATGTAGGCTTAGTATCATCATCCGCCCCTAATATTTCTAAATCCACAGAGAAGAGCGTTGACCCAACAGAAATTATATCTAATGAGTTGTATGCTAATTTGGCCTCCTCAATGGTTGGTAGATTAGTATGGACATGTTTGAGTATATTTGGCTATATATGTTTGCTGTTTGGTTGTCTTTGTTCTTTGTGGCTGTGGTGGAAGAGGAAAGAGAATATTTTTCTGTTTATGCAAATATTGCCCTTCATGTACATTTTATTTTTGTAACTTCTTCCCTCGACTACCAAATAATTCCGCCAGCTTTAAATATCTCGGCCAGTTCTAATTGCACATCCATGCATTTTCCTCTTAAGCTAAGGCACCAAAGTTGTGCCTCACACCTGAACTTTTGGGCTGAAATCCATTGTCCCATATAGTACTAATGTATACAACCAAACGAAAACATTTATTTCATTTGCCTTGTCATTATGTGAATCAATTTGGTGCAATAATAAAAATTACTGTAAATCGAAGGGTTTTTCCACTAAAGATAGCGCCACTCTGAAAAAGGGTCTTCCACTAGTAAGTAGAAAATAAAATCAGTATGTATATTCATGATATCGTATAGTTGGCCATCTGTTGATGCTTGGTGCTACTACCTTGGTGTTCTCCAGTTCTGTTCTTCGGTTTTGTTATAGAAAGTGACGGAGGCAGGCCATATTATAACCCAAATAAGCCATCTATCATATACATTTACAACTCTCGACCTAATATGTATGTAACACAATGTGGCCAAACGCCTAACAATGAGACTATCGCTCCGGGCTGCTAATAACTTACCATTATGATTGCTATCGAAACAAATAAGTTCGATAATACTTCTTATATCAAAGGGTACTACAACTCCTTTCAGTCCATTAATTATACTTTCACAGCATGGATGAGAAAACTCTCTGATTAATGGTGGGTATTCAACGTGGCAGTTTTTGGTTTCTAAAATGAAATGCTGTTGATGCTTCCCATTATGTGGGGGGATGTTGATTCAGTATTGATATATCCTTTTTGTATTCTTACATCCCATACCATATGTGCCACTTTAAGCGAGCTGGAAAAAAGATGACGAAGAGGGGAGAAGAACAGAAAACGAACAGGAGTGGAGGGATCAAGAGAGCAAGTGAAGTAAAGAGGAGATTGTGTTCATTGAAAAACATTTCGGCAAAAATTTCCGTGCAGTCATGTCACTTTGCGTAATTGAGACTTCTTATTGCCATGGCAACAGTTCACCACGTATAATGTGTCATGTCGTTGCATTTCCTCATCGAATTTCCCAGAGAGTCAACTTTGAACATTTATAGCCGGCATCTACAAGCAACAATTAAAACATCTACATTTTTGTGTAACGTGAAACAACGTAAGTCCCGACCGTATTCCTCTCCATTGTAAGGGTGACTCGGACTACGTTTACACAAGATATAATCACATCAGTAAACTACAACAACCGTATGGACAAACACTCCTATATCACCAAGAAAGCCCTAACAAATCCGACCACCCGCCCCATTTCGGAGGGCCCGAGCGGATAGTCACTAACATACAAATAATCTACTTATATATCGTCGAATTGGCCAACAAACCTAACATCATGGTGATGATGGCCCACAGTGCACCATTGCTTCTGACCTTCTCCTAGGCCTTGCTTGAAAACCGATATTTACGAATCACCACTGGTTGAAAAATGTCTATGGGGGGTCCCTAATCTTGTAGTAGTAAGTTTAGCTTCTATTGTAACTTGTGTACTAACACAGCACCGTAAATGCTGGGACACCACGTATACTTATTTGGGAAACATCTGTAGTCCTTGGATAATTGGCATTCGGATACTTGAAAATTTCTGTGAATAATGCCGTTCAATCTGGAAGTATACTCTCGTTTGCTATCATTACCCTTTGCATATCCGCCTCTCACCTTAGAACAGTGCAAGTGGTGGTCATCTGACATTATTCTCTTCAGTTCAATCGGGTTGAGCATACCTTACTGAGAGACAGCCAGGACCATTTCCTATATAAAAAAAATGGGGGCACTTATTCCGTGAAAGCGTCGAAAGGAAAAGGTATAAACACCAGTTATTCACGTCATTCACCTTTCCATTCCCCCTCTGTAGACATTCAAAATACCAACCACTTACAATGTGATTCTCACTTAATGGAACATATCTCATCACGGTTTGAGCAACACCCAGGATCGCCTTTGGTGCCGCTGCTAAGAGGAAGGCTATCTGAAAAGTGTCTAGCAACCATTTCCTTGAACACATAAGCCGTCAGTTCAATGAACTCTCAAACTTCTGAAAGCTCAGAGAATGTAGCACTAGGCCAGCGTGTCACAGACAGTGGGGGTTCAATGGCAGCCATACCAGACAACCTAACCCTCAACAACGCATGATACACACACCATTGCTAACATTTCCATATTGAACCGCTACAGTTGGCACAAAACGGAAATTACCAAGGTAACCTGTCTAAACCGACAGTTGGTACATAGAATTGATTGCGTATACACGTATATATCCGTTAAGAACTGGGGCAACTAGCTTCTGTGGATAATAAACTAACGGAGAAGGGAACCATCTTTCCTACCTTTCAGATGTGTGATACTACCTTGGGTATTTGCAACGAAACCACCGGTGTCACCTCCTGATTTGTCGAATGGAACCTTACAGACAACATGCAGACAATGGTAACAACCCTTTTGTTTTGAAGCAGCAGTTGTTAGAGACAATAAAGAAGTAATGAGCAGTGGGGCACTAGACATAGAAGGAAGGACGAAAACAAAACAACGTAAGACACGTCGAGCCACATTGGAAATTGCACCTGGATATTTTGGCATTGCCTGTGACTGTTGATAGTAATCATCTGATTGACGATACTTTCCAAAGCCCCTCAGCATATACCCCATGGTTGGTGGCACGACTCAGTGATACCCTTTGTGGTATTTATTAAAAGTGTGTAATAATTCAATAAATTTGATTCATGGCAATTGGTCGGAAGTACCTCTGTGGAACAGAAAGCTTGATATAGTTCAATAAGCATACACCTGTTTGTGACCAAAGTATCCAAATTGTAGATATATCCTGGATCTATCTGTCTCACTGGAATGCTTCCCTAACACAGAAGAGATCCCAAAGACCTTTGAGAGGAACGGATAACATCGAAAATATAATACTCTCACGAAGCGAGAGAGACAACACCTCATTTACCGAAAGACCGACTTCTTTTTGTGCTACCATGAAGACCATGTCAAACATATGATACATTAAGCAGCTGTTGTATGGACCCAAAGAGAAAGCTCTATAAGCATGTCTGAGAAACACTGATACTACCTTTTTAGGCAGACCTATGAGGATTGAATACTATATATTGTTATTCCCCGCAAAGCAACATATTTAGGAACCTTAGGCCAACCATCATTGAAGTAAAGATGTCTCCAATTAAACCTTCAGAAGGAATATTGTTATTTGCTATGCCGTTTTGTGTTCATTCATTCTTTGGAACCTTGGTAGTTGTATTGGTTATTGTTGATGCAGCTCTACATATTATGTGATTAAGCCTTATGGTAAGTGTGTTAGAGTAAATATATTTACCGTGTTGAAAGAATCTGATGCTCTATTCGCTTGTGTTCTTGAAAAAGATTAGTTGCTTATAAATCATATTATAAATCACTTTTAAATCAATCGAAACAGAACGTTGGGAAAGAAAGGGTAAGGGAAGGGAAAATACTTGAAATTCGGTATTTTGCCACGATATTTATACCAAAAAATCGGAGATCAAATATAAAAACAACGGCAACTCAGGTACGGCTGGCCCATGTCCTGAATGGGAAAAATATAAACAACTTCGAAGGCATTGTGACTCATTTAGGAAAGAGTATAAACAACTCTGTAGGTTTTTTACCAAACAGGGAAAAATGTAAACAATCCCTTAACATCTTTACCAATCAGGGAAGAGTCTTAACAACCGCTCAACCTTTTACCCTTTAGGGAAGAATGTAAATAACTCCTCAATATCTATACCAATTAAGGAAACGAGTAAACAATCCCTTAACCTTGTTACAAACAGGAAAACGCCTTTTTCGGAGATAAGGAAAACTCTGAGAACAATGGCTGTGGAACAGACTAGAATATGACATTTTGGAGGCATGGGTGTTGTGGAAAATAGCCGCCGAAAATGATGAGTGTTTGGAGAAATGACCAATGTAGAGATACGGATGGGCCACGTAGCCTGGGAACAGTCCAATGCTCGATTATAATCCAAGAGAAATGAACATATCTCGGCTTAAACTCTCGATTCGAGTGGAATTACGGTAACATACGGGAAACAACTAAAATCCCCACATACTCAAAACGGGAGCATTCTTTTATAAAATCGCTGAAATGTAAAAATGTAAAAGCAGAGAATATTTAACAAACACTTTCACCTCATGGACATTTTCATTTCGCCTCTGTTCGCACTACCAACAATTTGTCATGTAATTTTCATTTACTATAGTATTTCTCATTACTGTTAGACAGCGATGGATAGCCAATGATGCCGCTGCTAAGAGGGATGGAACTTTGTTGAAACCAAACTTGTACCCAATCCTGCTACTAGGCAAGCTTTGGTAGAAAAGCAAAGGTTATTTAAGACAAAATCAAGGTGAAAAGGTGGCCTCAAAAAGACAGCGGATCGGAAGCTTGACATTTTCCATTGAAAATTATGTAGAGTTTAGGTGATTCGCATCGCCTCATGACACATCATCTATCCTGTCCATATACCACTACGATTATGACGTTATTGTTTTATTTTGTTTTATTTCATTAATTTACCGAGGGGCTTGAGCCAGCTGGTCTTTCAGCTTGATGTGGACAAGCCCCTTTCTGGATGAAATACAAAGGAAGAAACATCCTTCATAAATCCAGGGGTTTTCGCAAAATCCTACGTGTTCAAGAGGTAGTGGAAATAAACAGATTATTAATGCATTCGAACGGATGTCCATAATTAAATCGCAGACAGTGTTATCGCACGTTACCTTTGGAGAGATGAAGTTCGAAGAAAACAACAAAAAATCTATAGCAAACGGGGCACTAGAGCCGTCATTGTCTGTGGTTGACATGATTGCCAGCTTTGGCGTGCTAAATTGACCATCAGCACCTGGATATTGATATATTTTTTGAATTATCATTTCTTTGACGGTAGTAATGAAGGGCTCCTGACAGGTTGTCGGGGGGGGCTGAGAACTTGATTAGGGTTCTTTTTATGATATTTATTAGTGTGCAATATTTCAATAGTTTTGATTTTTGCGAATTGATCGGTGATGTCCCTGTGAATTACTCACATCAATATATTGATAACGAAAAATTGTTTCTTAGCATCAAAGCGACCAGCTTGTAGAGATATCACTATTCAATTTATTTACCTTATCATATCATTACCGCACATTTTTCCCTGGTATTTTGAATAAGACTTCGATCTTTATTTAAAATACCTTTTGTCAAATCTCTGAAAGGAACAATTGTTAGCTTAGTTGAAATACGAGAGTTGGTAGCCAGTTGTGACCTTGTGTAACTTATTGGACATCGGTGACAGTTAGGAAGTTCTGGACCAGCTTTTCGGGTTGCTCTCTCTGAAACTAATTAGGAGACTACTTACAATACGGAGCACTACACTGCGGTCGCTTGATTTCGAACGTACTGAACTCTTCATTATCACTCGGAAAATCCAATGATAAACCCATTCCATTCTGTTCTTTACTCTCGTACTATTTACTTAGTACTAGAAAGAGACTAAGTCATCGAGAGATAGCTATCTCATAGCCATATTATTAAAAAAGCATATACCTTTATACCAGTGCTCCTAGCGACACATTAATATGCCTTTTTCAAATAAGATTATTCCTTAGAACAATGGCTAATAAGATATATTTTCCTCTTAACTGTATAAATGTGTATCAATATATATATTTCAAAACTCAGTATTCTTTAATTAATCCTTGCTACATTTTATTTCACACCTAACACCTCATGACATGTGTTTATATTCGGTGGTTAAAGGGAAAGGTCAATAATGTAGTAACAATCACAAGTTTTAACAAATATTGGCGTTTCCCTTCTAACATAACTGGATATTGGAGCAGTTTAATTATCAATAGACACAGAGCATATATGATCCAATTTAATGGAGGTAAAACTTCTCTACTACGTTATCTTCAAATTCTAGTAAGTATGAAAAATGTTATAATAAATGAAAATACAAACGAAAATAGAAAGAAAAATAATAAACATATGCAATGACTTGCAGATGTACATAACCCCTGCATACATTCTTGGTTTACAAAAATGTTACCAGGATATATCCTTCATACAATGGATATTCAATATCAAAACCAAGTAGAAAAAAGTAGGCTCGAGAAGTAGTATTGAAAGGCACCCATATCTGTGGTGTAATTGGTTTAATAGAAGTTTGTCGGCGTCGCACTGTGGGTGACAGTGGGCCCGAACTCCATCCAATATATCTTAGTAATGTACCCTTATCTTTAGTGTAATTGGTTCATAGAAGTTTGTCGACGTCGCACTGTGGGTAGCAGCGGGTCCGAACTCCATCCAGTATACCCTAGTAATGTATCTTAAGAACGTATCTTGTATTTTACAGAAATGAAGGTGTTCCATTGCAGTTACATGTGCGTAAGATTTTCAAACTACAATGGCATGCTCAGTATTTGTGAATGAATCGAAAGAAATTTATATGTATATCTCCTTGACTTCATCATAATAGAAGTTGGACATCTTCTATAATCAATTGCATCTTCTTCAATTCACCTGGAGCTCTCTCATTGTCACACATTTCTAATGTTGGTAGTGAAAAGCCCATATCGGCGAGGAAATCAATTTGGGTTCCCCGTGTGTCATACAATAAAGAAGAAGTAGATTGGGAACCAAAAGTTTCCACTATTGCTGATACCTTCTGCTTTTCTCTCCGCTTTGCCTTTTTCTTTTGAGCTCTGCGGCGGATAATGTGCTTTCTTCTGCTGCGTCCATTTCGTTTGCTAAATTTTTTCTTTTTTGACTTGGTGAGTGTGGTGGGTACTCGTTCTACTTCCCATGTCGACATTAGATAACTCGTGCCTATTTCTAAGTAGTCGCTTACAGTATCGCTGATTTCCTGAGATACATTTGTGTCAATACTTGGGCCTTCGATCAACATTGCCTGTGTATCATCCCGAGATACGTTTGTGTCAATACTTGGGTCTTCGATCATTACCTGTGTAGCATCCTCTTCAGCAACTGGTGGAATAACATACCCATCTTCACCATGATAGTCATCATATGGGTAGCCATCGAAGTAGCCATCGCCATTGTATTCATTATAGTCATCGTACAGTTCGTCATCATAGTAGCCCGTATTATTGTCTTCCAAAAAATAATCAATGATCGTATCACTCTCCAATATGGAACTCTTTAGTATGTCATATACTCTACTATCATGACAGTTATAAACACAAATAACCGCAATGATAGGTGCCTTCTTAAAGCAAGCAACAAAAAGTGCACTAGCCATTCTGATAAAATCCAGTGCCTCGGCGGCCATAAGCTTCAGCAGCCTATATGTTAGGTACGCCCCGAGCAGCTCAAACTTCCACCGATTTTTCGCATGATAGGTCAGGGGATGGACTATATCAAATAAGTAGAGGAATTGTCTGCCCAAAACGTAAAAGTCAATGCAGCATATATCCTTGTATAGGTAGATGGTTGCTGATAACCCCACAATGTGCTTTAGGATGTTGATCACTGATGAACGTTTATTCTGGTGCTGCATGCTTGCTGTTTGTGTGTCTGTGTTTCTGTGGTTGTGACGAGAGAGGAAGAGAAATATTTCTCTGAATCCAGAAAATTACTTCTCTTAAATGCGTTTCACTTTTGTGGCATCTCCCCTAATCCATCGAAGATCGTTTGTGTAATTGCTTTACCCCACAGATGTTTGTTTACGTTAATGTGGCCAGCCCTTAAAACCTCGAGTCTGAAAAAATAAATCAAAAATTAAGCCATTGACACCATTAATACGGCTATTTGCAACCGATACACCTCATATCTGGCTGGTAAAGTACACTGGTGTTAGCTGATGGACTAGTGTGTTCAAAAAGAATCTTTCCACTCTTTCGACAAATCAGGATATGCTGGTAGTATTCCTAAGAACAATTTGCCGCCTGCGATAATTTTGGTGAGAAAGCCGGATACCATACGATTACTGAAAGGTATTAGTAATAATACTCACTGATATTTTATAGTACATTCTCTAAATGTTTATTTTTCAATCCAGCGCCACTGAACAGTGCTAATGAGATTCACTGTTCCAGAAGGCTTTATCAACACCCAGAATATATATGCCCTGTCTAGTAATTCTTAATAACCTGTGATAAACTTTATATGAGAGTTTATAAATGCAACTAGGCAATCGAGGCCACATAGCATACATCCTCGTACTTGATCCATGGCCTTTTACCACCGTATCCATACAAAAGAATCCCAGTCTCAGTGTGCAGATATATGTATCTGTTACTAATACAAACATACCAGCCAAATACATTTATCTCAATGACTGAAGTAGCTGTTGCGGTTAGTTAACAAATATTTATTGAAGAACACACTTCAATGGCTAAAAATGTAACGTTGACGATGGCTCCCGTTAGTCTGTTGCTTGCCATTTTCGTAAGTAGTCAGACCACCATACACTGCATTCTTTCACACTGACACAGCTTCATCAGCCCTTCTAACTGAGAGGAAGTGGAAAAGAAGTGAAGAGTGAAGATAGAAGTAAGTCAAACACTTCTTTCACTTGAAAGGAAAATGAAGAAATAGGGAAACAATTTTTCAGAATTTTTCAAGAATTCTTCAAGAATTCTTCACCTGTCCAAATTCTTCGAGATTTCTCAGTCCACTTCTTCACGCCGCTGACCCTGAGGTAGGAGTTCAGCGGGTTCGCGTAGTAAGTGGAGAACAGCATCTACAGGGCAATGCACCAAGAATGGTAGCGATAGCCGAAGAAAGAATGTAATAAAATATACCAGGTACGGAAGGCTGTCTCAAGAAAAAATGGTTAAGAGGATTAACTACTTCTGTCCGACGGTGGCATGAATTTCTATATGGTTCCTCTTTTATTATCACGTTCTGCAACCCCTCCAAATTTAATTATGTTCTATTCTGTTTTTATTCCTTTAAAGAGGAGTTCAGCGATTATGAACACATTACATACGAATAGAACCGTCGAAATGATTCAATCTGTCAAAAGATTCCAGAGAAAATAAACTTTTAGCAGCTATATGGCTTTCAGTTGGTAAGAGAACTCGTTAGATACATCCTTATCATGCTGACAGTATATTGTAAAGTCATTTATTATAGCAAATTAACATTGTAATGATAACGTGCCTTCCAACTTTCTCTTTTACTAAAGGATAATAGCGCTTGCTATGCTTTCAACTCTATACGTTCTACCATTTTTTTTCTACCTGGTATTAATGTATCCCCTTTCTTATATCACCTGCATATCATACCGTGACTCAATCTAATTGCTACATATTACCCATCTTAATAGTTTATCTTCCTTAAATACCTCTTAATGAAGCATAGTAGAACACCGACTTAACTCCGAGGGGGATACGAAAAACACCGGCGTGGATCACGTAACTATCCCACGCCTGTTTACTACCACACACACACTGCAAATGTTTAATGGAATTTAAGCCACTTCTTCCATAAACACACATTGGCTAAGATTTTGAACCTTTGTTAAACGGGCTCTTGCGATGTATATACCTACTCTACATAATTTCAATCAACAATTACCTAAAAATCCTTGCGCTACCACTCCCTAACCCACCTAGAAACCTAAATATAACAAATAACAAACCACACTCCCCATGTCCCACTTTTTTTATGAGGATGTTGAGGTGTCCAAGAGAACTATATAATCGGCCGAAAGGAAAGGATGAAGCAATCAATTCAAATTGATTATCAGCTTTAGAAACAAGTTATTCTAGTTACAAGGGGGATAGGGTATCTGTGTGATTGGCAAATCTAGTCTGTCAGTATCACCCCTTCACTCCGAAGACAAACCTTCGTTATCAAAGCTGTCTGAGTCACTGCGTAAATCGATTGCGTGGACTATCAAAATACCCCTCAAAGGAACTGGCCTAAAAGAGTCATCGGATTACCTTCTTTTTTTGATAACGCCGCACACCCCTTGCTTAGAAATGATTCGCCCAGCGGTTGTAACGCGGTTAGCCGTCACAATCCACCCAACATATATAACGGTACTCATTCCTAGTGTAAATCACCCCAATGGTTCTAACGTATCATAAAGTAACCAACAAGCTGAGTATAGAAACTCTGCTCACCAAATAGAAAATTAAATGTTACTACCCGTGGAAATCTTATCTATAATTATTAGAAATAACAAGGATAGTATACGAACGCTGATCTCGTGGGCACAGATCTCTGAATATTACAGGTCTACTTTCTGTAAATATATTGGTATTATTACCCTCCAAGATAGTTCCAACACTTTGACTAATATTTTCGGATATCAGGTACTGATCACCGAGAGGAATCATCTCTATATTAACTCAAAGGACGCTGAAGCGGTTTCAAATGCTATCAAAAATTTTGTCCCTCATTTTAAGAATATACTAATCGTGATAGAATTTAATGGTACCTATAGTGAAGCTTTGTCGAATCATCTTACCGATATTGCTCGCAGCTGTACTGATGATACTAATATCTGTATATTCTATAAAAACAACGTCAATTTTCTGAGTAAGCTATATTTCAATGAATTTAGAAGAAGTAGGGCCAGAATCAATTTGGCCGAACTATACATCATCGGCAATAAGATTCTGATAGGTAAGGAGAGTATATGTGATATTGATACATTATTCAATTCGGTTTATTTAGAGTGTTTGACCAACATATACTCTCTTGATATCACGGATGATAGTCACCGTTTGTTCGCCCCCGATTTACAGATTATAAAAAAGATTAACTGTATTGATACCACTACTAGAATTGATTCATTTTTGAGAAACTGTCCCAATCTGAAAGTTATTGGCTCAATGAAATTCCCAATTTGTGCTTCGCCCGATTCAAACAACTACTACACATTACCCCCCTGTGATGAAATTACCCTAACTGATTTCAATAGTGGTGTCACATATCCCTCTATAAATGGTGTAAATGTGAGAAGGAGCCTGACTATTATCCCAGCACTAAGGTCACGAGATCCCGAGTTCAGAAATCTATATTTCCCACAAATTTCAAACTTGAATTTGGCAATGCCTGCATCAACGAATACTCAGATTATTAATTTTAATAACTGTACTTTTAATAAATTGGTGAATTTGAATAGTGGTTCAGCTATTATTCCATGGTCAAATTTTAGAGTGAAGAACAAGATATTGAATACTTTAAGCTTGAAATTACATGATTCTCAACAGCTTCAATGGCTACTATCATGCCCTTTCACTATCGAAAATCTAAATATCACATCGAATAAAACCCATCAAGTAATATTACCTGATGTAAGAAACGATACCTTGGATGTTAAGAGTATACAATTCGAAGTTGCATCCCTAGAACAAATTCAGTTGTTACAGACATTGGTGTTACCTAGTATCGAGACAAACAGTCAGGTCCTTTCTCTAAGGCTATCAATAAACGAAAATTCATTATTGCAGTCTATTATTGACAATACCCAGAGTTATAAGAAATTGGGCCTCCAAAGTGAAAATGGTAACATCATAGTGAAAATACCGTACGTTCAACATTTAACTGTATTGCCGAACGATAAGAATGACCTCGCATTTTACTCAGTAGAGTCACAGTTAAGAAAGGGAAAAACAAACGTCAAGGGTACAACCGCAACTTTTACCGATGCGCAACTCCCGGGAAATCTTGTCTATTCAATTTCCCCGTCACATTTCAGAAAGAATAGTTTAGCTGGTATGTCTAACTCTGAGGCGAGAAGACAAAGTATAGTCTCGATCGAGTCCCCAATCTCCATCTATGAAAAAACAAGAAGAAGATCGTCTAATGGGAATATGTCTGAATTCTCCAATATTCCATTTGTGAACTCAGATGAGCTTGCAATTGACGATTCAATGGAAGACTTTGTGGTTTTTGAACCTCAGGGAAGACCTCCTGATATCTTAACCACGAATATAAACTGTCTCGAAGCATCGATGTTATCTCTTAAGAAATTGGAGAAAGAGAAATTACCCTTACTACAACTTTATTTGACCTTAGAAAACGAAGTATGGGACCATGATTCTCATTTATTAATACCGAATATTGTAAACAGGATTATCGACATTTTGCATTACCCTTATAACATGAATCTTCACGATCTGATCGTTGATAAATTTCAGATTGTAGTTGATGTTTCCTCCTTAATAGAGCTAGATCATCTGACAAATGCGGAGAGACAAGCATTCGCTTCCCAAGTAGAAGCTTTATTAGGTTATAAGGGACATTTCATAAAAGTATTTGAAAAGTCTGATACAGCTTATTCGTTGGATATGCCGCGTATGTCAGTCTATCTGGAATTCTAACGGAAGAGATTATAGTACAGTAAAATATCTTATACATAGTCATCTCTGTACGTATGTAACACTATGAACACTTTGATTTCTAAAAGCTGAGCGTCCTCTTCAGGCACTGGTTCGAGGCTCTTAAAAATATATATCTCCGATAACTCTACTGAGCATTCATCCCCTTAACGGAGGCGGTACCTGCGACGGCCTACACCTATGTTTTTTCGCAGAACTTATTAGGTATCCAAGGATATGTTAAAGGACGCTCTGCTCTTATTCTATCTCTTGTACACGCATTATCTCATTTCCCATTGTATCATATCAGCCAAAATTTGACATAGGATCCGCAAGATCATCATCAACTTTACCTTCAGAGCCATTATCTACAGCGGCGATTGTGCGCTTATTCCTTTGCTGCATTGCCACCTCCTGTTTCTTCTCACTATCAGAAACGAAATCATGACTTAATTCGCGACGAACAGCCTCACTATACTCCGCATTATCAGACCTTGGCTCGAAGAATGTGTGATCCACTTGAATACTTCTACCAGCAATCTTTACCCCATTTAAATTATCGATGGCCAATATGGTAGATCTTTCATCTTCATATTTCAGGTATGCAAACCCCTTCGAGTCGCCGGTATGTTTGTCCCTAACCAGCAAGAGGTCCACGGGTATGCCATATTGGGAGAATACCGTCAGGATGTCTGCCTCAGTTAATTCTTTATTTAGACCTCCAATAAAGATGTATGCTTGATTCTTGTATTCGTTGTGCCATGAAAGTTCCGGCTTCAGTATTCCGTTGGCCAACTCAGCCTCATTTATCCTCTGTATGCTCCTCGCCTGGCGCATTTTGGTAAATCTTCGTAAATGACTGTCATTATTAGTGTGCAATCGGTACAGGTATCTTCCAATATATCATTCCATTTCATGTAAAGAAAACGAAATGAAAAATTTCGAAAATTATTTGGTTATACCAATTGGGTCATTAATTTTATACAGAAATCTATGTAATCTAATCAGAGTCGAGTGATATATTATCATCCTGTGACCGTTGTCCATCTTCCTTGTCAACGGCTTTTTGAGCGTTTTGGAAAGCTATGTCATCATTTAGAAATTCCTGTTCCATGTCCTTTTCCGCTTCATCCTCTAGAGTTCTTTCCAAGGACATTATAGCACCGTCATCATCTCTTGAAAGAATACTATCTGAAACGGATACTGTGGAGGTGTCTTGCTGTATCATGCATGTACTAGAGGGCATGTCCGCAGCGTGATCCGGTGTATAAGTTGGTGTTTCCTTCTCAGCTACGTCCAGCGCTGCCCCAAGCTTATCTTCATGTGAGCCCATCTCCTGCCCTTCTTCTTTATTCTCTTCATGAGTCACATCGACATCCTCTTGTAGATTATCTTGCAAAACTGCTGAAGCTTCAATGCTCTCTTCTTGGGGCTTGGACGTAATAGACCACACCTGGAATATTTCAATGGTATTTTGGCCACTCTCATCGACAATCTTCGTCGTTGCACTGACCTTTGCAGGAAGTTTCCGCCCACGAGGGCCTCTTGCTCGTTTTTGACGCATATCTGTAAGACCGCCTGCTTTTGTCGAGGCTCCTACATCCTTGTCTTGAGGTGTAGTTGTTGACCTTTTAACCATAGTTGGTGGGATCATACCTGGTGGTACCATACCTGGCAGAGCAAACATACCATTCAAGTTATTAGCAAACTTAGCCCTGTCTTGACTTTGGAATTTTGGCCCTGTACCTCTTTCATCCTCGTTGCCGTCTGAGCCCTCTCCTTGAAAAGTTGCAGAAGATGAAGGTGTATGTTGCGACTCTAAGTCCTTCATCTGTTGCCTTTGGAGCATTTCCTGGAATGCTGCGATCTTTGAAGAGGGTTTCTTTGGCACACGTGGAGGTGGGCGTTTTTTGGGTCTTTCCGCTGGAATGTGTGGTTGCTCGAGCTGTGGTTGTGGTTGTTCTGGTTGTGGTTGTTCTGTGGTTGTTGATTGTGGTTGTGGCACACTCCCCGTCTGTAGTGTCTCTTCAGTCTGCGGTCTTGAGGCTCTCTCTATTTCAGCCGGGGGAGATTGTAAAGGCTCATTTATTCCAGCATGGTCTGCTGAAGATTGTTCAGCCACAATTGGCTCCGTTTGCTCCTCATGAAGGGCCTCCTTAACATCAGTTTCCTTCTCCTCAACGTGTTCTGGTGGTGTTCTTTCTCCCGAGTCCCCTGATACGAGTCTGTCAGATGCATCTACGAAACTGATATCCTCGTCTGCATTCTTGGAGTCAAAGGCAATCTCTACTGGATTCGCTTGCACGTGTGTCTTGTTATCTTGTTCTTCTAAATCTTTGACTTTTTGCTCATCAACTTCTTCGATATGGTTGGCGACCGAATCTGTTTCCTTTTCGGATATATTAATTGTATCATCTGCAGGTTCTACTCTCTCCACTTCTTCGGTCAGGAGATTATCTTGAGTGCCGTTGTTGTTTTCTTCGACCTTTTCATCCTTGTCATTTGTGACTTTTTCTTGACTTTCTTGACCTTCGTCGTTGCCTTCTTCGACTTTTTCGTTCTTTATTGTCGTAATCTTGTCTTGACCGTCGTCATTGACTTCGACATTTTCTTCCTTTTCATTCGCGGCACTTTCATGACTTTCGTCATTGACTTCCACATTTTCTTCTTTTTTGTTGGCGATATTATCTTGAGTGTGGGTGTCGACTTGCGCATGCTTGTCCGTGGTATTATCTTGAGTTAAACCTTCCTCATCGATTTGCTCATGTTTGTTTATGATATTATCTTGAGTTGAACTTTCCTCAGCGATTTGCTCATGTTCAGCCATGCCACTATATTGAGAATCGCCACTGACTTGTTCCTCTTTATCCACGATACTATCCTGAGGCACGGTTCCCTCATCGACTTGTTGTATTTTGTTCTCGTCACTTTCGTAGGGTAAAGCGTCAATAACGGGTGAAACCTCTGCATTAGATTCGGTATCCTTGTTTGCGTGCAGCCCCACTACAGCTGCGTCGCCAGACTGAGGTGACACTGTACCATCCCTGCTTGTTCCTGATTCAGCAGAGGAATTTGTCTTATCCGAGGGTCTCCTTGGAACCTTTGGCTGTGGTTGAGCAACGGGTTGGGGAGATGGAGATGTGCCATTATCTGTATTCACATCTAATTCACGAACAGGCCTACGAGGGACACTGGGCTGTTCTGTTGTAGCGGCGTGTTTGTTCTCGGCCGTCTTGCGCAACGGCCTCTCCGGAACCTTGGGTACTACAGAAGATTCTCTACTACTTGTACCCGTCTCTTTGGCCGGTCTTCCAGGGACCTTAGGTACCACAGAGGACTCTTTGCTCGCAGACTCACCATCACCACTACTCACATCCGGTCTCTCCGGGACCTTGGGCACCACAGAAGACTCTTTGCTCGCAGACTCACCATCACCACTACTCACATCCGGTCTCTCAGGGACCTTGGGCACCACAGAAGACTCTTTGCTCGCAGACTCACCATCACCACTACTCACATCCGCGCCTGCATGTTTCTCAGTACTAGCACCAACATCTCCACTACTACTCGTCTCCCTCGCGGGTCTTCTGCGAGGCACCTCGGGCATCTCGTGCACCCGCCCATGCCCGCCCTGCTTGTAGCCACTGATCAGCCTCTGCATCTCTTGCAACTCCTCCGTGGTCCCCTGGACCAGGTCGTCTATCTCCTCCGTCGTGGACCTCCTGACAGGTCTCCTGCCCGGCACCGCGGGCATTGCACCACTTCCAGGCGACCCACTCGACACGGCAGGCATTGCGTCCCCCGTGCTACTACCGGGTGACCCACTCGACACGGTAGTCGAACCCGGGGTGAAAGTGCTTGCCTTCCTCAGGGGCCGTCTCCTCGGCACCACGGGCACCGCCTCGTTGCCATCGCCAGTCCCACCGACACTCTGTGCCTCACTAGCGGTCTCGTCCACGCCTTCACTACTCATCGCAGGCAGTGGTCTCGTCTTGCCCGTTGCGGGGGAACAGCCGCCGAAGTGTGGAATGAATAGTCACCTTATTTATAACGAGAGGAGACAGCGAGACGGCGGTTGCTATTGAAGAGGGGGGCTGGCGCTAGATGCGGTCTGTGGCGTTGCATCAGCGGGCACTTCTCAGCGTGCTTCTTCTTCTCAAGAGGCGGTACGGATCAGGGGATCCGATGGGAGCATGGCAAGGCGAGAGTGTACGTTCTCATGCTGTCACTCTGCTCCAGTCATCGACAGAGACGATGCGGCAGGTCGATCGAGTACCGTTGCTCCTGCCTCGCCGCGTACTGTAGAGACCCGGAACTGCCACCGCGTTGACTCTTGCTCTGCGGTGTGTCCAGGACCGACGGGCTCGGAACGCCTTGACCGTGCCGCACCTTCCCTCGCCCGATTGCTGTACCTCCACCTTGTAGACAAGCAGACCGCTGCATGGGACTATCCAACGGCATCGGTCGAGTGCCAGCTCAGCGGAGAGGGATCTCTTGAGGACCGATCCTCTCACGCGACTCCAGCCCTCAAGCAGACATGCACCGACTCGAGACGACGCAAGGGACTGCCAAGTGCATGCCGGATCGGTACGCGTCGCCAGGCCACCTAACCGCTCGTGCAAGACAGCGTCGCGAACCAGCACACAAGTCCATGCCGACCGCCAGGGACCACCGCTTGGCAGCACTGACGGACACGAGACTCGCGAACCCACGTACACAGGCAACTGCAGCTCCAGTCGTTGCCTACTGAACGCACAAGAGCAGCTCTGATGACGATAGCGCCATCGAGAACGAACAGCTTTAAGAACCTCGAGACACTGCTGAGTCGAGGACGCCACTGACACGGAGAACTGGCCAATGCGCGACGACCTTGCCCTCGACGACACAGACCTCGACGACATAGACCTCGACGACGCAGACCTCGAGGACCTCGCGGCCCGCGCGCCAGCAGTCAACCGCCGCGTCCACGAGACCACGCTGCGCAGAAGCGTGCCCGTGCAGCGCGACCTCCTCGGCGCAGTGCTCCCGGGACAGCAAGCCCTGTACGAGGAAGTGCAGCGCACGTTCTCCTTCGCCCCGACGCACCACGCGCTCAACGCCGACGCACTCCGCAGATACGTGTACCCGACGAACTTGCCCGTCAGGGAGTACCAGTACGCCATCGTCCGCGCCGCGCTCCTCACGAACGTGTTGTGCGCCATCCCCACGGGCACAGGCAAGACCTTCATCGCCGCGACGGTGATGCTCAACTACTTGCGCTGGACCGCCACGGGCAAAGTGATATTCGTCGCGCCGACGAGGCCGCTCGTCGCGCAGCAGATCCGCGCGTGTCTCGGGATATCGGGCATCCCGGGCGCCGAGACCGCCATACTGCTCGACAAGTCCCGCAAGCACAGGGAGGCCATCTGGCGCGAGAAGCGGGTCTTCTTCGCGACGCCGCAGGTGGTCGAGAACGACCTCGTGAGGGGCGTGCTCGACCCGCGCGAGGTGGTGTGTCTCGTGGTGGACGAGGCGCACAGGGCCACGGGGAACTACGCCTACGCGAACGTCGTGCGGTTTTTGGACAGGTTCAACACCTCGTACCGTGTGCTAGCGCTGACGGCGACCCCCGGTGCGACGCTCGAGAACGTGCAGGAGGTCGTCGATAACTTGGGCGTCTCGCAGATACAGCTGCGCACGGAGGATAGCCCCGACATCGCACGCTACATGAAACACAGGCATGAGGAGAAGATAGAAGTAGGCACGACGACGGAGATAGAGGATATCATCGAGCAATTGGGGATCGCAGTGATGCCCGCGTTGAAACAGGCAGTAGAGCTGGGAATATACGAGGAGTGTCCTCCGTCCCGAATCAACGCGTTCAAGGCCATGCAGCAGAGCCAGCGCATCATTGCAGACCCGAGTATCCCCGAGGGCATCAAGTGGCGCAACTTCTTCATCCTGCAGTTGCTGAACCACGTAGGCCAAATGTTGAAGCGCATAAGGATATACGGGATCCGCACGTTTTACAACTACTTCAGGGACAAACACACCGAGTTCACGACGAAATACAACCTGGGAAAGTCCACGAACAAAATCGCCGCGGCGTTCTACTACCATCCGATCATTGCTACACTCATGAAACAGTGTGACGCGTACGTGGCCGATCCAGAGTTCTTGGGACACGAGAAGTTGCAACATGTCAGAGACGAACTGACGATATTCTTCGACGATGCGCAGCCGGATTCCCGCGTCATAGTGTTCACGGAGCTCAGGGAGAGTGCGCTCGAGATCGTCAAGTGTGTCGACGCGATGAACACGCACCGCATCAGGCCGCATATCTTTATCGGACAGGCGAGGGCCAAGGAGGGGTTCGACGACGTCACATTCACGAGGAAGAACAAGCCCAAGGGGAGGAAGAAAGTGGACCGTCTCAGGAGACAAGAGGAAGAGGCACAACAGGAGGCACAGCGAGCACAGAAGCTCGAACAGGAGAGACTCGAGAGAAGTGCCAGACGAACTGCAAGCTCAGAGGAGGCACAGATAAAGGGGATGACGCAGAGGCAACAGAAGGAAGTCATTGGCCGGTTCAAGCAAGGTGACTACAACGTCCTTGTGTGCACCTCGATCGGGGAGGAAGGGCTAGACATCGGCGAGGTCGACCTCATCATCTGCTACGACACGACGGGTAGCCCGATCAAAAATATCCAGAGAATGGGGAGAACCGGTAGAAAGCGTGACGGTAACGTCGTCTTGCTGTTCAGCGGCAACGAGTCCTCCAAGTTTCAGCAAGCTATGGACGACTATGCGGGCTTGCAAAGGATGATCATGCAGAACTATGTCACTTACAAGGAATCAGACAGAATCTTGCCGCCAGAAATTACGCCTGTCTGCGAGGAGACGTTCATCACGGTCAGCGAGGAGGACCAAGAAGTGAACGAAATGGATGATACCGATGACGTTATTAGGTACGCCACGCAGTGCATGTTGGGGAAGAAGCCCAAGAAAAAGGGCAAGAAGGAGGCCACAAAACGTTCTGAGCCCAAGAAGAAGGGAAAGGCAGAGGAACCGAACAAGAAAGGTAGGGCAGAGGAGCCCAAGAAGAGTATTAAACGGTTTTTCATGCCAGCCAACGTGGAGACAGGGATTGTTAGGGCAGCAGACCTCGTTAATAAGTACACAGTAGACGAGAATGGATCCAAACGGATAATCAATAGACCTACTGACAATACTGGAAAACTGTCCAAAAGGAAATTCGATGCCCTGGATTCTGTAGAGTATGATTCTCTTTCTTCTGAATTCGAGGACGATGATGATACAATTAAAGAAACGAATACATCTGGGGTAGGAATAGTTAAGGCCGAAAACCAAAAAGTCAGTACAGAGTCAACGGCTACCAACTTTCAAAAGGGTGACACTAGTACGAATGACGAGAGTATAGCATCCATCAAAAAGGAGACAGCCCAAATACCAGCTTTAATCAATCCCAGGGGAGAGAGGGACAATACCACTGTAATTGAATCCACACACCATCGCCTACAACAGGCAACTATTTTGAATGATAGAGAGAGAGCATATTTTGCACAGAATTATCGCCCAAACGCAGTTGTCTCGTTAAGTGTGATACCGAGAATCCACAAGGATACAAAGACTGGGAAGCTGCCCCATGCTACTCATGTCCAAAGCCTCCTCTCATTCTTCCAACGAATGAAGTCTAATGACAGTTCTGTAAATATTGACATCAACAGGACCAAATGTATTAGTAGGCGATTTGAGAATGAAAATACAGCAAAACAAGATAGTGATCGAGATACTACTAGAGAAGGTAGTACTAGAGAAGGCCTAAATTCTTCTTTCAATGGATCAGGACTTGATAATTATATCAGCAGCGATAGGTATATGCCACTTCACCCGAAACGCTCGCAATCCGAGGAAGAGATGGACTCAACGGATGATACAGACCTGGATAAACTTTTGGGATCGGATTCTGACGTCTAACCATGCGAGATAAGATGCTATTCTCCATTAGAACAGTCGTGCACAAGGACCCAATGTTCCGAGGCGATTGAGGGACCAGTTTTACATATTCATCGAATACAATTCGTATATAGAGACAATTGATTTTGAAGTCATTTTTTTCTCCCGAGAAATTTTTCTCACAAGTATAAAAGGTGAAGAGATTTGCATTTTTGCTTTATTTCACCACACTGTTTTGGCATAATTCGTTTTGGCTCTTGCGGAGAAAGAAACCATCCTTATGCAAGGGAAATACGCATATCAGTGAGGATTCGTCCGAGATTGTGTTTTTGCTGGTTGAAATTTAATATTAACCAGACCCTCTCCTCATAGTCGCTCGTGGAGATTCGCTTTTGAATTTCCCTAGATTATGCAGGGAATTTTTGGAATACTCTTTCTCATATCTTTCTTCCAATTTACATGTGACGTGCGGTCACGTCGCTGTAAATTAGAACATAACGAAAAGCAATATCAAGTCTAAACAGAGTGTTATTGAGTCTTCTCTGTTTAACATGTACTGGTGAGGCAACTTTAGCATAATGCGTCCGTCAATTTGCTCCAAGATCTTGGAGACTATCTCTAAGCTAGTAAAGAATCGGTGAAACATTGGTAGACTTTGGTTTTGACACGTTGCACTGTAAGCTGACTCATTTCAGTTATTTTGAACTATATTGTTGCTGTCAATTTCTTAATTGTCGACATCAAATGAAAGTAATGAAATTATAAGTGAGGTATGCAGATGAATACCCATATTTAATTATCATTCGATCAGCCAGAATATTTACCATTTAAATTATAAAACAGAACTGTTATCAAGCACTCTAACATCAGACATTCCAAACCCATGTTTCATCTTTGATACATTATTGTCCTTATCTCTTCTAATTATTTTTGGTTTTCGTCTTATCTTGTGTCTTTCGTCTGTGATACGTTTTCGGATTTCACTGATCTTCGCTAGTTCATGCAATTTTACGTGGACTTGCTCATATTCGGTTCTTCCTCTCGATAAACGGGGCCAGTAACTTCGCAAACTCACTTCGGCCTATTTTGCTTTGATTACCGTATACTATATCTCTTGGAGAATGTCCAAACATCAGTTTAGTGCCATTAATAACATTTGTAGCCCAAAATAAATTGATTGGCCGATTTGTCATTTCTGATGATTTGTGCTTCAGAAGTGTCTTCACCATTTGTATACTGCGCTCAGCACTAAAGTTACCCTAGGGCTATAAGCAGAAGGAGAAGCTTCGAATGGGATTCCATAGCTTATCGTCAGGCAACGTCTGATGTAAAACTCGATGTGAAGCGTCGAAACGATCGTGAAGCAGCCTAACAGCGTTGGCATAATCGAACTCAGTTATGACTGCATCTAATATATGGTTGTGAAACCAATAGGTTACGTCCTGGATGACAGTGAATTTGTTGCTGATCTTACCAAGTTTTGGAGGTAAGGGATCGTGGGAGATCAAATGTCTCTTAATCGTAAGAATATCTGACCGTTTCAAGAGATTATGGTTGGTAATAGGGGGAGGTAAGTGTTCAGAAGATATATGCATAACCTGGACCTGACTAGTGCTTAAGGTTATTATATTGGACCGATTAATCCATTTCAAGAAATCCTGCTATGGCTGGTTAGTTAAACGAAAGCGACGTAAGACGTCAGTGAAGATGTTTTCGACACCAGGAAGGTGTTTCCAGATGAGTTGATAACGATTCAATAGATCCAGGTATTTCATCATCCTGGGGTAGGTTTGTTTCGCGGATTGACCAAGGCTAACGACCCCCCTATATATCGGTAAAGAGAGTAATCCCCGAGGAGAGAAATAACATCGCCTTTTCTAACGTATGTAGCATTGCCCAGTTCTCTTCGATCGTCAAATAATTCTATTGAGTAGGAATGAATCGCACTGAATAAAATGCCATCGGGTATAGGATGGTCATGTTGTTGGCGGTTTCAGGTTGCCAAACCATTGCTACAGTTAGACTAGTAACTCCTGGCCAATGTCTGATTTGCAGAGTTACATGCAAGTACAGTTACACTGAATATATTTCATCAAGTTATTGTCGTTCCTACAATGACTAAAAATGAGACGAAAAGGTTGGAGGATGAACTTTCATATGGTTTTCAATTGTTACTTATTATGATTATTTGGGCTGTATAAGAATATATAAAACTCACTCAGATTTTTCATTTGTTCATTACATCTTCGGTTAGAAGGGGTTCTATTTTTGAGGGTATCACCTATCTCAGATTATTCAATAGTAAGTTCAGTTATTTTCTGCATTTAAAAGCTATGAGGTATGGGTTAATCAGAAATGAGGTGTCTGTGAAGAGATAAATATTTTTACTATTGCTACTGAACGGTAACCCGCGTCAGAGTTCACTCCAGCAATATAGAAAAAGGAAGTTAAGAAAGCAAATGACTTAATAAACCACTTTTAGTCAACAACTGAAAAGTAAGACGAGCGACTTTTTTCTATAAGGTTGAGATTACTATAAATGCTTTATGTGAATGACTATGTCGTGAGGTATGGGTTTTCTAAAAACTGGGTGTCAGTAAATGAGAAATATCTATTACTCATCCTGAAGACCTATACTTCCAGACATAAACCTCTTATACCAAGTTATATATAAAGACACGTATGTTATCCCAAATATATTCCTTGTACATCTTTTATATACTATATATTGGGAACGCAAAAAAAAATCGAGTAGTTTAATCATACGTACTTTACTCATTAATCTACTATTGAAATGAGTGAAGTATCTTCGTTAACTTATGTCAGAAACCTGCAACAACAGGCCAATATTTAAATACAATTTGCGAATAAAGATATGCCAACAAGATGCAAAAAAAAAGATACGGAGCACTCACGCTGGGGGTCGAACCCAGAATCTTCTGATTAGAAGTCAGACGCGTTGCCATTACGCCACGCGAGCTCTGTTTCTTGTTTTTTGTTGATTAAATAGAAATTTAGATACAACTGGGGTAACCATGAGCGATATTTATATAATTCAATTTCACTTGGTTCTTTAAACCTGAAACTTGCATATAGTTATATGAGATAGACAAACAAGATGGTTCTATTTATGTGTCCTAAGAAGCAGGTGTCGATAAAGCCTCATCGTCGACAACCTCCGATTATCGTTTGCCCTGAATTCCCAATTAGGATATACTCCTAACATTCTTTTGAAAAACTTGATTAGCTGTTAATCCTATAAATTTGCTTGATAACCGAACTACTAGAAAACCAAAGTTTCCAACACAACATTTTGAGGATAATTGATAATTAGATTATAAGTGAAACTAGGCTTTGCAATATTGTTAGAGTATTTCCGTAGAGACTCTAACGACGGTCATCGGTAGTACTAGACGGCCTCGTACACTAGTAGACTTACCCGCACAGATTTTGTTATCAGCGCTGTCACGAATATCCGGATATCCATCTTTTCGTCACGCACCTCGTTTCAGATTTCTATAGAACTTTCTAGAACATCTGCTCATCTCACCTCTGATTGATATATAAAGCTGCTGCATCCTCCAGAGGAAATCTGGAATACATATTCCTTTTCCCTCTTGCTTATATTCTATATTCATGAAGGACGACTTTAACTTATTATTTAGATATAACCTGTCTATACTAATACCATACATTCATTTAGTTCTACCTTAGACCTCTAACAAATATATAGAAGTCAGAAATAATGTTGAAGAACATTTCTGACGCCGGTCCTATGTCCTGAAGATAAAAATTTTATCTTATATCCGGACGATAATAAGAATAAAATATGTATATTATTACCCTATGTATATTATTTAGAGTGTTTATGTCGGAACTGGTATCATAGATACTACAAGGAGATATTAAGTTTGTCGTTCAGGATTACAATTATTGCTGGAATTATCTCACATAATTCTATTCAATTTCATATTGAAAACATAGTTCATGTGACTTTTTCATCTCTGACAGAGATGGAAAACTTCTCCAACTCGAAGAACATCAATATATATGTTGGTAGTTGCAAGTATTAGGTTCAACCTTAATGCTCATAGTTGTAAAGAAGGCACGGATCGGTGTATTAAGATACATATAATATGTATAAAGTATCTAACTATGTACAAGTCTTTGACTTTTTCACTTTGTTTTTCCATTTTTCCATTTTTCATGAAAAACACACAAAGTGTCGGGGTTATGAAAATATCTCTTTACTCATAATTCTCAGTAAATGTAGTTATTATACTACATTTCCAACAATATATATACCTTACTTTCGTTTTACACTTATATATTTTAGAAGAACCGATCAGCTTCTTATCATGCCTCGTATTACAAATACTCCCAGCTCCCAGTACTTTTAGAACACCGGGGAGGACAATTTATATGATAAATTGACAATACTATTTTTTAACTACTGTTGTTAGTTTACTACCTTCATTATTAAGAGAGTTGTTTATAGCGTACTTTGTTTTATCACTAGAATATGAACAATAATTTTCAGTCAAAACCTTCTCCTGTCTCCAACGCCCATTCAGGGCAATATCATCAATACTGTTGGCGATGATTCTAATATATTCTCTTGGTTGCACGTTGAAATTGAACTGAATACAGTTTTCGGTTAGATACTGGTAAACTAATTGATTCAAATTTTGGTGGACAGTTCTTTGGATTCTCTTGTCGATGAATACTGTTCGTAATGGGAGCTGAATCGTTTGAAGAACTCATGTCCAAGATGACATCCTTGGAAACATAGAATTTCCACTCAGACGATTCAGCTCCCATTACGAACAGTATTCATCGACAAGAGAATCCAAAGAACTGTCCATCAAAATTTAAATCAATTAGTTTACCAGTATCTAACTGAAAACTGTATTCAGTTCAATTTCGACATGCAACCTAGAGAATATATTAGAATCATCGCCAGCAGTATTGATGATATCAAAAGCAAAAGATACATATTCTTCAAGTTGGAAAAGTTTTCATCTTTGTCGAAGATGAGAATCACGTGAATTATATTTTCAATATGAAATTGAATAGAGTTATCTATGATAATTCCAGCAGGAATTAAGAGAAATAGCCACATAAGACAGACGTTGAATACATTTTTGTCGAATTGGTATCGTAGTACTACAAGGAAACATTAAGTTTGTCGTTTAAGATTATAGTTATTAATCACAAGGATAAGGCAAATGATAGAGACACTACAAGTGTATTGGAAAACATATGATATTTTTGAACTTAGTGGCATTATTGAGATATGGATGATTCTTCAGTGTTCTTAAACACTCTAAATAATATACATAGTTTAATAATATACATATTTTATTCTTATTATCGTCCCGGATGATCAGAAATATTCTCTAACAATATTTCCAACAAAACCATTGATGATTTCTTGCTGGATTTTTGCTGAGGGAGTGTTCTCAATTTTCTCATTGAGAACAGATATCGTTACCTGATAATTGTCATCACTCTTATGTCCCCAGATCTCTAAATTAATGAGGTATACAAGATGTTTTTTCGCTTCCTTGGGATTGTACATGATTCATCTTTGTCGGTTCGTCTCAGCATCTGATCCTTCTTAAATCTGGGGTATTCATCAGCAAGAAACTCTTTAATGTATAGCACACATTCTATTCCCGATTTGTCCTCAAAGTCATACCGTTCGAGTTCTCCTCCTAGAAGTTTTGTTATTATCGGTCTAACTATCTCAGTTTGATTGGGGTCTAACTTACTAGTTTCCCTCATATTCGTAAAATCATCAAAGTTAGTGCTTCTTAAGTACTTGGAAAAAGGCGTGCACCAGTTTGGGATGTCACTAGTCTTCTCCAACCAATAAACGATAGGTAACATATCATTTGAACACGGATAATGATAGGTAAGATGTACAAACAAATCCCATAACATCTCACAAACGCGTCGAGAGATTATTTGATGGGGAAAAATGGAAGTTGGCATTTCCCCAATACCCGCAACTAAAAGTTACACCCATTACGAATACGGTCAATACATCTTAATAACTCGAGAGATACTAAAATTGAATATTGTTTCGATAACATCCCTAATATCTTTTCTACCAAGTTGGAGAATCCCAAACTGATGCACTTCTTTTTCAAAGTATTTAAGAAGCTCTAAATTTGATGATATCACGACTATGGAAGAAAGTAGCATGCTAGACCCCGAATTAAAATGAGATAATTAGACAGATCAAAACAAAATGAAGCTCTAGTTTTGGCCTCTTATTCATATGGTTTATCCCTCTTAAGTGAATAACTAACCTTTTAAGTGTATATGCCTCATACTACTATATACATCCGAGATTACCTCTGGAGGATGCACTAGTGTTATATATCAATCAGAGGTAGATGAGTAGGAATGTTCCAGAATGTTCGATAGAAATCGCAAACGAGGTGTGTGATGAGAAAAGATTGATATCCGGATATTCGCGAAAGAACTGCTAACAACGTCCGTGTGGGCGAGTCTATAACTGTAAGAGGCCGTCTAGTAATATCGATGACTGTCGTTAGAGTCTCTACAGAAATACTCGAACATATAACTATGTCTTTATCAAATAGTTCTTACTCGGTTTCGAACTTGCTTTCACAATCCGAAGTAAATCTGTTGAGGAACAAAAAAGTGCTGCCACAAGTATTACTATCCTCACCATTATCGAAGAGACTCTCCATTTCTTCTACAAAATGGAAGAAAAGTCTGAGTGCAAAGATCAAATCACCATCGTACGAGTAAGTATTGACAATCCTATCAGAACTGTAGACTTCCACAATACAGTATTTTCTCGACAAATATCCAATGAGTTACGGTATTTTGCAATAGTGTCATTTTTAAACAATTGTTACACTTATTCATATGATTGTACTTCGAACTCTTCAAACTCTTCAAACTCTTCTAAAATGATTCTATTAATTATTTATTTACACTATTTAGAATATATACACCACTCACAATCAGTATGTAGTGGGACAGTCACAATACCGTAAAGGGTGAACGAACGAGAATACAGGAGGAACAAAGGAAGGAATATGCAGGAACATGGATGAAGAGAGATGTAACGAATATGTAATATGAGGACCTGTCAGAGAATACGACGAAGTGGTCAGTAAGAATACAATAATGGGAAGCAGCGCACTGACAATATATTGGTACAAGAGGAGCTCCAATCATGAGATGTATTGATGGAAGTCGATGGTATAATGACAGAAGATGTCTGGTCAATAGACGAAATGCTAATTAGAAGCTGCTAATTGTTCGTTGAACCATTGTGGAACATCAAATACCGCAGGCACCCTCCTATTATCTGCATCATGAGACCGTCTATACTTCATGATAGCTACTGCTTTGGATTGATCAAATTTAGCCTTCAATTTCCCATAGAAAAGGCCACATTTGTTGCATATTCGAGGTTCGGTTGGACCGTAAGGGCCAGACCTCCATTGGCCAGTTTTAGCAGTACTCTGGCAATGGGGGCACGGTTTTCCTTCCATTTCATGCTTCTTCTTACTACATTTTTGGGCGGACTGGTCATTTATCAGTGGTGTTGTTAGTAAGTGACTTCTCGAAAGCCCACTGCCTTCATTTTTTTGCTCCACGGTATGAACATTTGTTGCAGGAGTAGATGACCCTCTGTTGTTCGTTTCAATAAGGATTGGTTTGTGACTAGGTCCAATCGTATTGTTGGTAATAGTTACGTTCCTATTTTTGTTCCAATTGCTCAAAGTAATCCTGACACGGCCCCTGCGATTATTACTATTTAAACGTGCGGCCCCAACACCAACTCCCATGAGTGCCGGGCGATACCGACTATAGGTTTCGGCTGCATGTAGCAACATGCTTATCCCTCTTTTGCAGCTTTTATCTTGCATCCGTTGTGTGTTCGGTATGCGTGGCTTATCGTGCCAGACCTCCTGTTTCCGCAACGCTAGCAATGCTAATTTTGCTTCATGGACATTTGATAACTCTGGCGATGCTAGTGTAGACTGTATCCTGGGTGTGACTGGTAATATTGGACTATTCTGCGAGTCCAAAGTGTTATCTGAGGATGAGAGGTGTGGCAATTCCGGCCTCCTGTGTAATGTGGATCTCTCCCCTATGGGTACCAAACGTTTCAATGGGTTCCTATTTGGTGGTAAATATGTGTCATATAACATTTGTTCAGTTACCATGTTATAATAAATATCAATTAGCGTTTAGACTAGACCAGTTTCTTCTCGTGTCTTAGTGTACTGGCAAATAATAATTAAAATAAAATGTATGATTGGAGAGAGTAGGAATTGATATGAGCAACAGTGTATATCCGAGCGTTTATATACATTTGATAATAGGGTAAACACTCAACAGTTAAATGAACTGCCTTTGTTGTTGGATGGGGCCGAAAATAAAATAAGGTAAAGGGAGCACATAGCACTCAATTTTTATTTACCGCTAAAATACTGTGCAATTAGTCGCTCTTCTGCTTAGCCTTGTATAGCTTGTTGATTAAAGGGTGTCACAAAAACCTTAATATTTTTTCTGTTTTTTATTGCCTTCCCATTTTCGAACATTGAAAGTACCATATAATATCAAGAATTTAGGTAATTAGGGAACATGGAGTAGTTTGAAGAAATTATTGAAACAAATACGGCAGTTGCAAGGCATTTTATTTCTCTAGTTGGGGTAATTCTAGAATCACTACCTGGTAAAAGAGGGTGAGAGGTTATTTCAAATAACCTTCTATAATTGTTGTTGATTAGTATATGGAGGACAAGACAATCGTACTTACACAAATAATCCCTAAATTTGTCAAAAAACTCTCTTTTAAGCTAATCAAGGCTAAGCAACATCCTACTGTTACGCCTTGATTCCAACTGTATCATTTTTGGAAATTTCTGCATGTAAAGAAGAAATATCATGCGACTAGAGCAAAAAATTGAAGGGGTAAGGGTATTCTGAATTATACATACACCGAATAATAAACTATTGGTTTGAAACTGAGTATTTTCGTAGCTGACACGATATATAACTTGATATTAACCTTTCATTTCTTTACCTGGTTTTCTCTTCTTAATGAAGTCAAAAGTTGCTGAATATGCATATAAATATTTTTGTCCCGCTGTTTGCATGTTGTGTTGGAGGAGAAGATGTTACTAAGCATCTTAGTCATAGGAGTGTAGTAGAAGATAAACTTACAGTAGAATAATCAAAGGATATTTAAATATGTAGGAATTTTAAAAGTACTACCAACATGGAGGTACAAGGCTCCAGATATCATTGAGAAATAATTGTTTCTCAGCTTGTATCTCATTGTTTTATCTCAAGGGTGATGATGCTAGTTGTTCTTTTTGGCCCTTTAACCTCTTTTAAAGGCTATGATAGTGCCTCATTCTATGTAAAGCACTTGGATAAACACTGTCGAATATTGGATGTTCAATTATATCTCCATTGGCATATTATTACTGGGTTCAAAATGGGTAAAATGGTATTTATCACGTGATTAAACTGCCCCTTATAAATATGTCCGGCCTTTTAAATTTTTTATTCCGATATAATGTAACGGCTATCACATCACGCTTTCACCGTGGAGACCGGGGTTCGACTCCCCGTATCGGAGCGTTAGGACTAGATTGTCCATTATTTTTGGCTCTCTTAACTCTTCAGTTGCCAGGATCCCTCCCCCAGGCCATCAACATCACAATTTCAGTGCAGTATCTGCCGTCTCTGGGGAATTAGTGGTCGTTTAATGGTGTGCATAGACATTATACGATCAATTGCTTCCAAATAACAATCTGGATAGAGAACTACATCTAACAACCTGGAGAGATTCTTCAAAACTGTAACCTTTCAGTCTAAGCGCTCGGGACAATGTTAGAAAGGATAAAAATATCACGTAAAGGGGAGTTTTGCGACGTGAACGGTAATGTGATTCAACTGAGAGGTGTAAATTTGGATCCAAGTGTGAAATTCCCAGCACAGCCCTATCTTTCGACACACAGACCCATCAAGGATGATAACAAGTTTTACAACGAGGCAGAGTCTGTGAGTTTTATCGACCATCCATTGCCACTGGACGAGGTAGATGCCCACATCAATAGACTGAAGTCTCTCGGATACAACACGATCAGAGTCCTATTCACTTGGGAGGCTCTCGAGCACGAAGGACCCGGGATCTATGACTACGAGTACATGGACTATTTCATCAGTCTTCTCCAAAAGATTCATAAGAATGGTGGCATGTACGTATACCTTGACCCACATCAGGATGTGTGGTCAAGATTTTGTGGTGGATCTGGTGCACCACTATGGACTCTATCGTGTGCTGGTATGAAGCCAGAAAACTTCAAGGCTACTGAAGCTGCCATCTTACATAATTATCACATCAATCCACAGAACGGGAAGGAAGATTCAAACTATTTGAAAATGCTGTGGGCAACAAATTACTATAGGTTGGCGTGTCAGACTATGTTCACTCTCTTCTTCGGTGGTAGAAAATTTGCACCCAAATGTGTCGTTAATGGACAGAATATTCAGGACTATCTGCAAGATAAGTTTTGCGACGCTGTGTTTGAGCTTTATTCGAGGATAAAAGAAAAAGCACCTGAATTATTTGATGATAATTGTATCTTAGGGCTTGAAACATTGAATGAGCCGAATAATGGTTATATCGGAGAGGGAACCTTAGATGAGGTTCCAAAGGATAGAAACCTAAAATTGGGAACATCCCCATCTGCGTTCCAAAGTTTTATCCTCGGCGAAGGGGTCGATACTACAGTACAATATTATGAACTATCAATATTTGGTCCTTCTAAGACAGGATCGAAACTTATCAAGACGGGTGGGTCCTCCTGTTGGCTCAGCAAGGAGGAACGCGATGGTTTCGACCAGAAATATGGTTGGGAGAGATCTGACGAGTGGACTGCGGGCCAATGTATATGGAGATTACACGGAGTATGGAAACTGGGATTTAATCGCAATCCTCAACTACTAAGACCAAATTATTTCACGCGAATCAATGAAAACAAAACTGTAGTCGATGAGAAATATTTTATCAACAAGTTTTGGGTGAGCTACTACAAGAGAGTCTTCAAACGTTTCAGGTCAATTGATAAAGAGAGTTTCATTTTCCTTCAACCACCCGTGTTGAAGGAGCCCCCTCAATTGAAGGGTTCTACGCTCGTTGATGACAGGACGATTTGTGCTTGTCATTTCTATGATGGGTTTTCACTGATGTTTAAGACGTGGAACCAATACTTTAACGTCGACACCTTTGGGATAGTTCGTAATAAATATGCAAACCCTGTCTTCAGTTTGGTCCTCGGTGAGGAGAATATTAGAAAATCCTTAAGGAAACAATTAAAGGCGATGAAGGATGAAATATCAGTCAATTTGGGGAATAATGTTGGTATTTTCTTTACAGAAATTGGCATGCCATTCGATATGAATGATAAGAAGGCGTATCAACCTGGTGGTGTATTTGAGGCGCAGACAAAGGCCATGGATGCGATCTTGTACGCGCTTGAGGGGAACAATCTATCCTACAGTCTCTGGTGTTATTGTTCGAAGAACTCGCACCAGTGGGGGGACGGTTGGAATAACGAGGATTTTTCAATATGGTCGAAGGACGACCTCTCAAAGAGTGCAAAGGTAGATTATGACACAAAAAGCAGCTTTATCAAGGACCACAAAGAAGACGACGGTGAGGACATGGTGCTATCCTCTGCAATCACGCTCCCCAACTGTTCATACGAGCAAGTTGATCTTAGTGGGTTTCGCGCCATTGATGCGTTGTTAAGGCCGTTCCCTGTCAAGATTCACGGTACGTTCGAATACGCTGAATTCAACCTCGCCTCAAGGACGTACGATTTGTCCATACACGGTAAAGCGGAGACGGACCCCTTGAAGTCCTGCACGTATCTGTTCTTACCGCAATACCACTTCCCGATCAAGGATATCACGGTGCGTTGCTCATCGGGTAATTTTGTCTATTTCAGAGAATACCAGGTACTGAAATGGTTTCACGACGCTGGGTCGCAATACATCAAGATCTCGCTGAACAAGGACGTCACGGCCAACAATTCATCGTGTGTTATCAGTTAGACGTACGTGCGTACGTGCTTGCGTCATTAGTAGATGACAACGTACATGCTTGGGTATACATTATTATTATATACTTCAAGATATAATCTCGTGCGTTCTCTTTTTCAGTTTCGTTTGCTGCTCCCAGTCCGCAGTCATTCTATCGACGTAATCCTGGAAATACTTGACAAAGGGATCGAGCGACGTTCCTCTGGTGTTGGTGTCGTCCATCTCCCGCTGTATGGTGAGCAGTTTCGGCGCCATCTCTGGCGTGAACTTGTCCTCGTCTATCGGGACACAGATGTTGCCCGTTGCCGGGTGGATGCAGAAGGGCGCCTTCAGCAGATGGATGGTCTGCTTCGTGACCTCGACGTCGAGCTTCGGGTACAGCGTCATCATGACTATGTCTTCCTTGCACTCGTGCACCTTGTGCAGGAACTCCTTGCGGCGGGCGTTGTTTGTGAACTTCATCTCGGCCGCCAGCGTGTCGATGTCCGCCCATTTCTGCTCGCTGGACCTGTTGGGCGACCTGTCCACCCACAGCGCCCTGAGGGACTCCACGAGCTGTTTATCGTGGAGACTCGTGAGGAGACTCGCGACGGCGTGCTTGTCGTCCCTCCAGGGGTCCTGGTCCTGCAGTATCACGGACGCGAAGTGCGGTTTCAAAAGATTCGCTGCTCTGGCGAGGTGCGGATGGTATGGTCTCTTGAGGTTGAGCCTCTTCGCGGCGGACCTGTCCCTAACGACGTTCAGGTAGTCCAGGACGTTTCTGCGCTGCACGTCGTTCAGCGCGACCGCGCGCGGGTCACTCACCCAGCAGTGCGCACCACGCCGCCCCGAAAAGACCCACACGGAGTCCCTAAACCCGAAATCCTCCTGCAGCGTGACGTTTATCACGCGCATCGCGAGCTGTATGAAGCGCCAACACCTGTTGCACACCGCTGCGCCCGCACAGCACGTCCTGAAGGCGTCGTAGTCGTCCATGTCTATATCGAACACGAGCTCCTTCTCCAGGGGCCGCAGCTCGCTCTTCAGCAGCAGGTCCCTGTCCCTGGGAGGCTTGCTGTACACTGCGCCGATCTCGAACCTGTCCGGGTTGAACCTCACTATCATGTCCCTGAACTCCTCTAGGGACGTGACAGAGTTGTACCGTTTGTACGCGCCCGAGCGAAACGCCATTGCGAACTCCCTGTGTGTGATATCTGCGCGCGGGGTCGCCGTGTCTCGGGAGTGGTTCAGCCATTGGAAGACTTGCGCGTACGGGTACAGCTGCCTGTAGTAGTACTCCATGTCCGCGGCGCTGGGCGTGTTGCTGTTGCTGTTGCTGCTGGTCATTACGTGATTGGTGGATTGTGCTGTTGTGGGGGTGTCTGAGAGTGCCGTGTACAGTATGCTATAATACAGTATGCTATAATGCATTATACTGTACTATAATATGCGCAAACGCGTAAACTTTTCGCTGACGCGTCGGTGTTACCCTCCCGTAATTCAACCCTAAAAAGCAGAAAATAAAACCACTGAACCCTAAAACAGAATCTGCCAAGCCCTAGTTCAAGAGTCCACGCCCTAACAGAAATAAATCCAGCGTTTTAACCCTAATATCCGGGCAACCGGTGGCAAATACGAACTCTTTTACAGCGGAGGACCCACTGAAGGGGGGTGGTCCCAGTGCCAGAAGCACAGCACAACAATCGTAATCATGGACATCATCCTCGGCATCAAGGTCAGGGACGCCGTGATCCTCGCGACGTCGAAGGCCGTGACGCGCGGCATCTCCGTGCTGAAGGACGACGACGACAAGACGCGGCAGCTCACCCCGCGCACGCTCATGAGCTTCACGGGCGAGGCCGGCGACACGGTGCAGTTCGCGGAGTACGTGCAGGCGAACATGCAGCTGTACTCCATTCGCGAGGACCACGACCTGTCGCCGGCCGCGGTCGCGAGCTTCGTGAGGCAGGAGCTGGCGAAGTCCCTGAGGTCCAGGAAGCCGTTCCAGGTGAACGTGCTGATAGGCGGTGTCGAGACGCGGGGGGGGGGGGAGCCGCGGCTGTACCAGATCGACTACTTGGGGACGAAAGTGGAGTTGCCGTACGCGGCGCACGGGTACTCGGGCTTCTACACGTTCTCGCTGCTGGACCACCACTACAGACCCGACATGTCGCTCGAGGAAGGGTTGGACCTGTTGAGACAGTGTGTCGCGGAGCTGGAGAAGCGCATGCCCGTGGACTTCAAGGGCGTGTTCGTGAAGGTCGTCGACGCGCAGGGCATCCGCACCGTCGAGTTGTAGCACGAGAGTGTACGTGTACGTGTGTATCTATGCAATTATACATCAATGCAATGCTATGTCAGTGTCTAGCGTATGAGTGCGGTTGCCGTCTGAGCAAGTGATCCCTGTGAGTCTTTGAAGAGGGTATGAGTGCAGGTCGTGTATATCAAGTCAACTCAGCATACCTTCAATGCATGTGTATGTTACATGTCATTAATATGGGACCCACTTGTAGTACGAGATCCACTCACAAGCCACTGACAGATATGGCAAGCCTTCAGGGCAATAACCGTAGACACTCTCACAGTGACATACTCCATTGAATATCAGATGTGCGAGTCCGACCTCAGCTGAGCAATCTTCACGAGAAGTGATGCACGAGTGGTATCACTCAAGACACGGTCCGTGCGTGAAGGCAGTATCACTGGATGCGTCGCTATGATGCATGTATAATCTTCTGTAACAGTCTTCTGCAACAGTCTTCTGCAACAGTCCTCTATACCAGTCTTCTGTCCACACACAGACCCTATCAAGAACAACACACCACAAAAGAACACCCGCCCGAAACGCACGATGCAGACCTCCAGCAGCTCGACGCTGTACGTGCGCGGCCTGCCGCCGAGACTGAGCAACGCCAGGCTGCGCGCGAGCCTCTTCGTGCTCTTCGCGACGTACGGCGAGGTCCTCGTCGTGTCCGTGCTCAACACGCGCGACGCGAGGGCCCAGGCGTTCGTGTTGCTCGCGTCGCGGGAGCAGGCGACGCTCGCGAGGGCCGCGCTGGACGGCGAGGGGTTCTACGGGAGCAAGCTGCGTGTCGAGTTCAGCAAGCGCGACACCCTGGACCTGGCGGAGTAGCACATACGTACTCTATAATATACAATACATAGCACGACTAGCACGACTAGCACATCACTTCGAGAACAGCGTGATGACGTCCTCGTCGTCGACCGTGTGCGAGAGGCCGCACTTCTGCGGCGAGTGCTTCGCGGAGGACCCCCACACGAGCGCGTACTTGAACTTGTCGCGGAAGTCCCTGTGCACGCTGTGGCACAGGTCCGCGACCGTCGCGCCGTTGCGCACGACGAGCGGGTCCTCGAACGCGGGCTTCGCGCCGCGCTTCTTCGTGTAGACGCGCGTCAGGTTCAGCTGGTACCAGATCTCCTCGACGACGTCCTGCAGGCCCAGGTCCATCTCGCACGACATCACGACCGTGTTCTCCTGCCGCGCGAGCCGGTCGACCTCCTCGAGCGACACGGCGTCGATCTTGTTGTACACGTACAGGCACTTCACGTAGTGGCAGTGCTGCGCGTTCACGGCGTCGATGAAGTCGTCCACGGTGCACGCCGCGTCCCTCACGAGCACGTCCGCGTTGTGCACACGGTAGTCCCGCAGGATCGCGCGCACGGTGTCCTCCGTGAGCCCGCCGCGCGGTGGTGCCGCGAACGTCACCTTGACGCCGCCGGTCTCGCGCGGCTTGTAGTGGATGTCCGGCGGCGTCCTATTGAGCCGGATGCCGACGCTCTCGAGCTCGGCCTCGAGGGACTCGCGCTGGTGCTCGCTCTTCGTCGCGTCCAGCACCATGATGACGAGGTCCGCGGTCCGCGCCGTCGCGACCACCTGGCGGCCACGGCCCTTGCCGCGCGACGCGCCGTAGATGATCCCGGGCAGGTCCACGATCTGGATCTCCGCGCCGCCGTGCCGCAGCACGCCGGGCACAGACGTCAGCGTCGTGAAGGAGTACTGCGCGACCTCGGACCGCGTCGCGGTGACCTTGCCCAGCAGACTCGACTTCCCGACGGAGGGGTACCCGATCAGCACCGCGCGCGCGTCCCCGGACTTCGCGACCTCGAACCCCGTGCCCGCTGGGCCGGACGCGCTGCTCGCCTCGTCGAGCAGCTGCGCGCGGTACCGCGCCAGCTTCCCTTTCAGCAGCCCGAGGTGGTGTTCCGTCGCCTTGTTCTTCTGCGTCCGCGCCATCTCCTCCTCGATCGCCTTGATCTTCTCCACCACGCCCATCTTTGCTTCGTGTGAGTGTGGGTGTCTGTGCGTATGTGGTGGTTAGAAGCGAGTGTTAGAGAAGACTGTATATCGATTACAGCGATTAGCGCTTATGACACGAACCCCCAACACGACACACCAGACACGAAATGGCCTTCTACAACGGCGGACAGTACCCGCAGTTCAGCTTTCCGCAGGGCGCGATGGCCGACGTGGGTAATGGCGCAGACACGGGCGGCGCAGTGAGCGCGGACCCGCTGCCCTCGGGCCTGCTCAGCGCGCTCTCGACCGCGGGCTACGCGCACGAGCCGCCGCTGCTCGAGGAGGTCGGCATCAACTTCTCGCGCGTCCTGGCGAAGACGCGCGTCGTGCTCGTGCCCCTCGCGCGGCGCGGACAGAGCGTGACGCCCGAGGTGCTGCAGGACGCGGACCTCGCGGGGCCCCTGCTCTTCTTCCTCGCGTTCGGGCTGCTGCTGCTCGCCGCGGGGAAGGTGCACTTCGGGTACATCTACGGCGTCGCGCTCTTCGGGACCGTCTCGCTGCACTGGCTCTCGCGGCTCATGGCGTCGCAGGACGGCGCGCGCGGCGAGACGCTGCAGTTCTTCACGACGGCGAGCATCCTGGGCTACTGCTTCCTGCCGCTGTGCTTCCTCACGCTCGCGGGCGTGTTCCACTCGCTGGACAACGGCGCGGGGTACGCGCTCGGCGGCGGTGTCGTCGTGTGGGCGACGTGGTCCTCGTCGGGGTTTCTGGACGCGTTGCTGCAGCTGCACAGCGCGAGGGCGCTCATCGCGTACCCGCTGTTCATCTTCTACAGCGTGTTCGCCCTCATGGCCATCTTCGTGTGAGTGATGTGTTTGTACGCGAGTGATAGTTTGGAGTCGGTGCGTGGATGATGGACCGGCCATGTACGTACGTATTAGTTATATTGATAATACATTGGTGTCAATACTCCGTTACGATGTCGATGCATTGATATTGACACTATATTATTCACGATATGCATTGATATATTAACACTATTCTACTCATGATATGCAGTGATATTGACCATTGTATTGATATTGGCATTATGCTTTTATATTAACACTATTACATTGATATATCGACACTTCCCATTGATATATTGACACTTCCCATTGATATATTGACACTTCCCATTGATATATTGATACTATTGCGTTGATATATTAACACTATACTACTCACGATATGCATTGATATTGAATATTGTATTGACATTGAATATTGCACTGATACTGACACACCTTTATTATGGTCAATTATCCGATAAAATCTGTTAACAGTGAGTGGGAATGAGGAGTTATCTTGAACTGTGTTAGTAATTAACGAGGTGTCAAAGGGTTCATAATTCTGCCAAGCAACCTCGCCAAGATTAACGTCGGTACGAATGGAACGAATAAAAACTATGGTAGCAAGTCTTTCCTCCACCGGTGGCATGATGAGATGCTTTGAGAGATGTTACGTTTCTTCGCTGTAGCTAATTTTACTCGGTAGTTTTGAGACCCGTCTTAGCCGTAATTATAAAAGGGTGTACCAAACATGTCTTAATTTCTTTCCTGCAGTACGTTTAATAGACTGATTGATGAATGAAAACTTTATCTCCAACGTTGAATGAAAGAGAACGATGTTTTGTTGTATTATATCAATTGATGTAATGCTGTATTAACAGTAAAACTGTTCTTGATGATCAGTAACAGCATCTATATCCTGGATTGTTATTTTGGAGGTGGCATCGTTATCGTTGAAGGAGCTAGTGTCTGATTGAAATCTAGTCTGAATGAATGGTAACCGTAACATGTGAAAGGAGAAGCAGTCTCTATAGACACTTGAAACGAATTATTACAGGCAAATTCAATTGATAATCCAATGATGTGGTTTATCACTGCGATAGTGTCCTAGAATCTCCATTAATGCTCCGTTAATTCGTTCAACTTGTCCATCTGAAGCTGGATTATAAGCTGTCGTAACATCCAAAGTTATATCCAAGCGCGCAGCTAGGCGTTTCCAAGCTTTTCTGTAGAGTTATGATCTCTATCACTGACCATATTTCTTGGAACCGTGTAACCGAATGATGCTATCAAATAATAACTCCGCAATCAATATGTGTTTGATGGAATGTGCCATTAAACGATCAATGACAGTATTATATTATTATAGCCTTGGCCTGGTGTAATTCCACTTAAAGAGTCGATCTGAATAGATGACCAACGTTTGTCAGGTAAGGGTTGGAAACACCAGGAGGAAGTAACACCGAATGTTTATTCTGTTGACATGATATCATGCATTGGTATTGAATATTGCATTGATATATTGACAGAAATAATCCAACTTTACAAGACCACAAGAAGGACTCACAGGTCCGTAACATTTTACCTTGATTCTGCTCTACGAGGTTTGATGTAGACTCGTTCATAATCTCTCTCGATATACCAGGTTTAAGATAAATCTACTCTACACTGAACTGAAGCAAGATCGGTCGAGTCGGCTAAGATTAATGCACCGGCCCAAAGTGCAATGCAACCAACGAGTTTAATGTGAATGCTAACTATCAACAATTAACTTCATAGTTTGGATTCGTATCATCTTCACTTGCAGCATAGTGATACGATTGTATTCTAGCCATTCATATACAAGTATTGGTTCTAACCTACCAAATGACACAGAGACTGATATGTGAATATTTGGCAAGAGACCAAGACTCGTAGTACCACTTGACACTAGTATTGAGATGTAACACTAGTGATGTTGATGGCTCCTTGGACACCACTCTAACATAAGGGTATAGGGATTGTTCCTTGCCAGTTGACCTGTCTCTTCTGCCAGGAGAACGACACCAAGCACAGACATTCCCGCTGACTATACCGTCATCCATGCCACTGGCCTGTGGCCGGCAGATGCTGTCAAATACTCCGACACCCGTCTGACTGAGCGGCGGGACACCAATGCACTGGCGCCACTCCACACGCTGGCTGGCACAGCCACTGTAGACCTCTATGCTTCTGAGCCACATTCATACATGCCTCGAGCAATAGTCCTCTGCCTCCCCTTGCCACTTGTAGAAGCCGATCCTCCTCTTACGACTCCCCCTCTTGCGGACGAACCGCTTCTTCTCGAGCAGCCCATCCCATCCACCACACCCCGGTCACAGCGCTGTCCACACCCTCCACCACCGCACCCTCCACGGCCCCTGCCCATGCTCAGACACGCGCACACGCACTTCACGACCCCCATCTTCTACCCCAACGCGGCACCGCACCTCGGCCACCTCTACTCCTCGCTGCTCGCCGACACCGCGCACCGCTGGGCGCTGCTCAAGGGCGCGCACTCCCGCCTCACCACGGGCACCGACGAGCACGGCCTCAAGATCCAGCTCGCGAGCCACGCGCAGGGCTATCCCTCCCCGCGCGCCTTCGTCGACACGCTCCACGGCGCCTTCAAGCGGCTCGACGAGCTCTACAACGTCCGCTACACCCGCTTCCTCCGCACCACGGACCCCGATCACGTCGCTAACGTCCGCGCCCTGTGGCGCCGCTGCAGGGACAACGGGTGCCTCTACACCGCCCGCCACGAGGGCTGGTACTCCGTCTCGGACGAGACCTTCTACCCGGAGGCCAAGGTCGCCACGCTGCCCTCCGGCGTGCACGTCAACACCGAGACGCACAACGAGGTAGCGTTCGCCGCCGAGACGAACCACTTCTTCGCGCTCTCGCGCTTCCGGGACGCCCTGCTCCAGTTGCTCGCCCCGGGCAGAGGGTTCGTGTACCCGGAGGCCCAAGCGCAGCAACTGCGGCGCGAGGTGGAGGCCAGCGGCGCCCTCAGAGACATCTCCGTCTCGCGGCCCGCGGAGAGGCTGCAGTGGGCCGTCCCCGTGCCGGAGGACGCCTCGCAGACCGTGTACGTGTGGTTCGACGCGCTCGTGAACTACGTGTCCGCGCTGGGACCGCTGGAGGCCGCGACGCGGACGCAGTTCTGGAGACACACGACCCACGTCGTCGGGAAGGACATCGCGCGGTTCCACGCGCTCTACTGGCCGGCGTTCCTCATGGCGGCGGGGCTCCCGCTGCCGGAGCGCATAGTGGTCCACGACCACTGGGTCGCGCGCGGCGTGAAGATGTCCAAGAGTCTGGGAAACGTCGTGGACCCAGTAGCGCTGGCGCACAGGTTCGGGGTCGACGTCGTGCGGTGGTACGTGCTCGAGACCGCGCAGTTCGGCACCGATAGCGACTTTGTCGAGGAGAACGTCGCGCAGTTGCGGCGCCTGTTCGTCGGGAAGTGGGGGAACCTCGTCAACAGGTGCTGCGGGGGCTCGTTTGACGTGCGGCGCGCCGTCGAGACGTTCTCGCACATGACGAGCGACGAGTTTGCCTCTCGGTGTGCAAGTGAGGTGTGGGCGGGCGAGGAGACCACCGCGCGCGAGATCGCGCGCTTGCTCGAGAGACTGGGCGCCTTCGAAAGCGAGCTAGACGGCAGGTTCCACGCGTTCGAGTACAGGCAGATCCTGAGAGCTGTCTGGTCCCTAGTGGACGACGCGAACCAGCTCGTACAGGAGACGCAGCCCTGGAGACAGCCGCAAGCGAAGCGGGACTCCGTCGTGTTTCTAGCAATCGAGGTCTCGAGAGTGCTCTCGATCCTAACGCAGCCCTTCATTCCGACGCTCGCAAACAAGTTGCTGGATCGCATAGGCGTTGCCCCAGAGAGGAGAACCCTCGCGGATGCGACGTTTGGTGCTGACGACACGTACGGGGCACACGCCAATGACGCCGGCAGACAGGTGCCCATCGAGAGAAACGTCTCCAGCGATCTTGTATAAATTCACCAATGACTCTTGTAAATTTGTCCTTCAATCACTCTAATATAACTGTAAATATGCATATCTAATCGTCTTATAATAATGATCATCTAATCACTCTTTTAACTTTGTATTTCAACCACTTTTGTATAGTTGTAAATATGCATATTTATTGGGTCTTGTAAATTCGCATCTTAACCGCTCTAACACATATGTAAATATACATATTTAATGGATCTCTTATGATACTAATAACTCTTGATTAATGATCATGTCTGATGTCAAATTTTAACTATTCTAATATAGTATGTAAATATACATAATGATAAATGTCCCACCATAGAGAACCTCCAATCATTGATAACTCACGGACGATCTTGTATAAGATGTGTAAATTGTAAATATTATATTTAATGTAAATATTATATTTAATGACTATTGTAAGAACATAGCGAATATATGTGTAATGACGAATGACTCCTGTGAAATGTCTCTATGATGATGGTATAGAGAACAACGCACAGGTATGCAAAAGTGTGTGTTTGTGCGAATGAGGCACAATCAATCCTTGGTTGCGAGAATATCAGAACCGCTAAAGTCATCCTTCATATAGTCCGTTAGCGTCTTGTACTGCCAAGTGACGTCGCCGATCTTGCCAACGTTCTCCTCGGTGACGCTAATTGTCCTCTTAATCTTCTCCAGTTGCACGGGGCTCGTCACCGATGTCCGTTTCCTCTTCAATTCCTTGATATCAGGCGTGTGACCCACACTCATCCCGACTTTCACCAACGTCTCAATCTGCTCTGTCGAATTGTTTAAGAGATCGGAATCAAACCGGACGCGATCGGAAGGAATCACGAGGATGATCGTAGAACCGCCAAATTTGAAGTACCCAACCTCTTGGCCTCTCTCGACCACATCACCCTCTTTGCACGTTAGTACAACGGACCCTACCATCATAGCACCGACAGCAATCAGCAAAAAGTCGCCGAATTCCTCGGATTTCATAGGGATGACGACCCTAATATTCTCACCAAATACATCTAGTTCACTGCGGATGGCCATCGGGTTCACAGTGTAGTACTCCCCGTCAATGTATTTGGGTTTACCAATAACTGCGTTGCATGGTGAGTGGAATCGGTGATAATCCTGTGGGGCCAGTCTGAAGATGGCTATGCTTGTGTTGCCGTTGTTGTATCTGTCGGTGAAATACCCACCAGATAGTTTTTGGATTGTGAACTTGGAAGATTTGATCCAGATCTCTTTTGATTTCTCGACAGAGGAAAACACGGTACATCTAGAGTCAGCCGGCGATACCATCACCTTTGCTGATTTCCCCTCCGGAGGTCTGCTACCAGGTTTTAACTTCCTGTAAAAGAAATCATTGAATGTTCGATATTGTGTTTCTAAACATTCTGAGGTATCAAGGGAATGAAACCTGATAAAAGAAGCAATTTGTTTCGCAGAAAGTGGATCATCGAATTTCTTACCTTGTCTCACAGAGAGTGTCTTTAGCAAGTTTCTGAATTTCTTGGATTCTTTACCCTTCCCATTGTATATGATTCTCATGCCGACTTTGACATGGGCACTTATCTTCTCCTCAATGATTACCCCAGTGTCTCTGTCCTGTACAAGAATATTTGCGTTGTTTGAGCCCAAAGCGTACTTCCCATAAGACAGTTTGATCAATATTCTACTAAACCATCTTTTCGATGCGAACGCGGTAGAGACATAAGACGGTTTCAGTACTTTATTTTCATGTTGGAAGCTGCAAATGGCGAAATGGGTAATCAAGTCGTTTTCGTAACTTAGTTTCGATTTTTTGGTATTGTTACTCTTCTTCTTGTCCTTGAAACATCGTGGGCATCTCCAAACATTTTTGAATTCAGATGTCTTTTTCCACGTCTCTAATCCCATTATTAACTCCTTTCTAGTAATTTGATCACCGGCCCATGCCAATTTACCAAACCGTGCGAAAAACTCTAGCCCATCATTGTCTGAAAACGAACCCAATTTATCCAAAAACAGTAAGAGGTCAACGATATCAAACTTCTCCTTGATAGTGTTCCCCATGACAGCATATTTCCAGAAATTTCCCTTTAACAGAGAATACGGTGAGAACTTGATTCTTAGGCGCAAAGTCGGATTTGTTTGGCTCTTACCATCGGGCTGGGATAGCAACTCCAAGGGCAATTCAAATTCGTGCCAGTCAAGTCTCTTTTGAGAGTCGTTCGCCTTAATCTTTTGGATAATTTCAAACCAGGGGATATCAAAACATGCGATCTCATCGTTGAAGGAGAACGAATCCTTATCCATGACTTTGAAATGGAAACTGAAGTGGGTCTCGTTGGGGAAAATCTCAAATGCAAGGTACTCATTATACGAAGGGTTGAGTGAGTGTTTCCTCCACGAGGATTTGAAGACACGTCTTCCAAAGGTCACGATGACAAAAGGGTCCATATCGTATTTTCTCCTCGATATTTTATTTCTCAGGGCTGGTAACCCTGTAATGTTTTGTAATTCGACGAAGGCGACCCCCAAGGAATGTTGTTTCTTATAGACCCTGAAGTTGGTCTTGACGTTCTTGTCGATGTCGTAGCGTCTTGAAAAGTTTGACTTTGCTCTTCTGCGCAGTCTCAGCAGTCTGCTCCCATCTGGCCGAAACTGCATCGACGTTCCTTGGTCAGTAGACCCACTCGGCGTCGACTCGTTATCCGTCGACATCTCGGAGTCCTCGCTGTACCCGTTCTCTAGCCCACTGAAGCTGCTGTTGCGGGAGCGGGACCCACCAAGGCTGTTGTTGCTACTGGCGATCGAAATCGGCGCAGAGTCTATCGCATTGTCGTGGACGATCTCCTGCAGGACTGAAGGTTGACTCATAAGGGCTTCGAGGTTCTCGAAGTCGGCTCTGTTGGCAGCTCCCGGCAGATGTGTGTGTGATCTGTCTGTGTCCGCAAAGGACCCGTTAACGACTTCGTATTCGTCTAGGGCCGTGACCAGTGATTTTAGGTCCATGATATCCATGTCGTTTTGCGTCTGTTCCGTGGTGTGCTCCTCGGTTCGCTCCTCGGTTCGCTTCTCGGTCCGCTCCTCGTCATTCTCGAAGTCGTCGCCACCATAACTGCTGGAATCTGTTGTCGTCGAGGTGAACATTGAAAGATCCGAGTTTGCGACGGACGAAACCCTCGACACCAGATCGAAATCTGCATTTCCAATTTGCTCGTTATCGCTTTGTTCGTCGCCGCTCTTCCCATCGTCGCTTGACGCATCATCATCAATTTCTCTCTGTCCATCCTCAGCGGTGACAAGTTGCCTGTGTTGCTTCCACTCGAGCGACTTCTGCAGCCGTTTCTGCCACAACATGAACGCTTGCAATATGGAAAACTTCCTGCGCATGTCGGACCTCAGCGCCACACCCAGTTGCAACTCGCCGACGGGAAACTCCCTCGGATGGCCGTAACTGTCCGCGTACTGTTTCTCCCTGCGCCTGTCCCGCAGCGTGTACCATTTATGCTGTTTCAACTGGTTGAAATTGTACTGCGTCGACGACGCGCCGTCCTTTCTGAACACCTCGTGGAGCGAGAGCTGCACCTCACCGACGTACATGTACTTGTGGTGGTGCGCGTGCTGCGCGTGCTGCGTGTGGTAGTTGTGGCACGACGCGAGCGAGTCCGACGAGTGCACGGGCACACTCACGCTGCTGCTGTTGTTGTTGCCCGCGTACATCGACATCGAGGGCAGCGACGCCGAGGGCGACAGCGGCGACAGCGGCGACAGCGGCGACGCCGGCGGCACGCCCGCCGCGCCATTGACGTGCTGCGCGAGGTCGTCGCGCTGCGAGATCACGTCGTACACTATGACGCGCACCGCGTCCGTGACGGGGTTCCGCGGCAGCTTCAGCGTGAGCGTCTCCCCCCAGTCCACGACGCCGTCCGCGCGCCGCGGCGTCGCCCTGTGCGTCCGCTGCGTGAAGTAGTTGTTCGTTATGACGTAGCACACGGGACTGCACTGGAAGCGCTCAAAAACGTCCACGCCGCGCGCCTGGCCCACGGAGACCTGCAGGGACAGCCGCGGGCTCCTCTCCTTCCGGCCCTGGGGCAGCAGTCGCATCTCTCGGGCTGTGGTTGCGTCTCTGGGGGCGTCTGGGCCTCTGGGAGTGTGGCGAAGAAGCGAGGTGAAAAGTTTAGCCGCCGATAAAATAAATTGCAGTCCCTTGAACCCTTGGCGCATCGGTTCGAGCACGGTCAATTGGGACACAGAGACGCCGATTGCAGGATGGGTAAGCGGTTCAGCGAGAGCGCGGAGAAGAAGGCCGCCGGGATGGCGAAGAAGCGGGAGAACGAGGCGCTGAAGGCGCGCGCGGCGGCGGCGCGCGCGGAGGCAGAGGAGGCGGACAAGTGGTCCGCCGGCGCGCGGGACACGAACGACCGCAAGGCCCAGGAGGAGGAGCGCAAGCGGGAGAGGCTGAGGCAGAAGAAGGAGCGCGACGCGCTCCTCGCGGCCGAGGAGGCGGAGCTCTCGAAGGGCGGGAAGGCCGGCAAGGTGAAGAACCACCGGCGAAAGTGAGACAGGGCCATGCCAGGGGCCGCTGCAGCCCGCCACTGCTCGCTGCAGCAGGGACACGCCACGTTGGCGTCCTCGACGGGGGACTATTTATTACATGTATGTACGAATCCGTACCGCTCGATCCGTCTTCCGGGGACACAGGACACCGAGGCAAGTGGCGATGACTGCCGGGTACGCAAGCGGAGGACTGCGCCGCGTGGCGCCGCACTACGCCACGCAGCGGATCAACGCGAAGGGCCGCTGGGTCGGGCGGCTGCTGCTGGACGTGCTGGCCGGCGAGTTCCGCGGGCAGGAGAGGGCCGCGTACACAGACCTTATCCGGGGGGGCCACATCCAGCTGCTCTCGAGGCGCGGGGAGCTCGCCGCAGACCCGCTGACGGTGCCCATTGCGCACGGAGACGTGGTGGTGTCGAGGCGGCATCGGCATGAGCCGCCCGTTCCGCAGTGGGAGGGGCCGATTCCCGTGGTGCACGACTCCTCGACGCTGCTGGTGGTGGACAAGCCCTGTGGACTGCCTGTGCACCCCACGGGCGGATACTTCCACAACTCGCTGACCCAGGTGCTTCTGGAAGAGCTAGGCGGGCAGCTTTACCCGTGCCACCGGCTGGACAGGCCCACGTCGGGGCTGATGCTGCTGGCGAGGGACGCGGCCACTGCAAGGCAAGTCCAGCAGCGGATCCAGCAGCGGACCGTCCAGAAACTGTACCTTGCCCGCGTGAGGGGGCGTTTCCCCGGTGCCGCACCGCATGCAGCCTCGACGCCACTCGTCGAGGTATTGCAGACACGGGGGACAGCGGCGGAGTCGCCAGTGTACACGCTCGAGGCCAAGAGGGGGTTCCCGGGGGGTCTCGCCCCGCCACGAGACGCGCAGACGGTGTTCTTTCCCGTGAGGTACGACACAGCCACTGACGAGACGGTGGTCTTGTGCCAGCCACACACGGGTCGAACACACCAGATCCGTATCCATTTGGCCCGGTTGGGGTACCCTATAGCGAACGATGCGCTGTACTGTCCGCAGGTGTCACAGTATCCCGAATACGGGGCATTCCACAGGGACATCACGGACTGGACGGTGGTGGATAGCAAGGTGTTGCAAGAGAGGTTTGGGCGTGTTGTGGCAGAGGCGAAGAGTGTTAGAGACGCGAGGTTTCTAAAGACAGCGTGCTCGGAGTGCGGTGCCAGAGACATGAGGGATCCACGCGTCGAGGATATGCAGTTGTACTTGCACGCGTGGAGGTATGTCTTGGACGAGGAACAGAGTTTCGAGACAAAGCTACCGTCTTGGGCTGTCTAGTATGTGGCGGTACTATCGATATATTTGTACTCAAAGAAATACACAGGTACACAGACACGCATGTATTCATAGATTGGGATTAGAACTGGGGATTAGCGTTCTAAACGAGGAAATATAAAATCCAGTGGCAACTGGGGTAATACTCAATTGTAAGCCAAGGTGTGCAGTTAGAGGTCGTCGCGCTTGTTTATGTTCAGAAGGTAAATTCCTTTCTGTCTTACCTTTCATAATTTAAATACAGTTCTACCTTTTATATACTGCTACAGCAACATGTGCGAGGTGAGGAGCAACTTCCTTTACAGCCTGTCCTTTCATATTGGATAGATACGTTTAATTCCTTTGCAGTAACTATTGAAGACAACAACATATTTTACGCCAGCATTGAGGGTTATTTTATATATAAGCTCTTGTTTAATCCTTATTACGACCGTTCTTTTGTTCCTTTCGAGGGCCCAATCGTATACTCCACCACCTCGCGACTGATATATTTGGTCCTATACAGATGAGTGGACGACCAAACACATCGGTTCAGGAAAATCCCTACAATCAGGTCTTCATATCTGTCCTGAGCTAGACATGTTTGCTGCAAGTCACCACAGGAGTGATCACACCAAAATCACATCAAGACCACTCGACACCCCTGGATATATCATCACAGTCACTATGGCATCGACGTGTTTGGTATCAGAGTCTAATGTATCAAAGCTGTTTAATAGCGCTTTTTATCCAAATCATGCCACACTCTTCTCGATACATTAATTTGGAGATTTGTTCTGTTCTTTTTAATGCTTTCCTCCTAGCCGCCGAGCCATTTCAAGCAGGTATATGAGTGTAGCAGGGGGTATTGTTGTGTTGCGGAGGTATGGACCGTCATTAATGAATTCGGTTGGCAAGCTCTGGCATGTCTAGGTGAGAATCCTCTTTTCTCCAATTATTAAATCTAGTATGTTGATAATAACCTGTAATCACACGGCCTACCCGATGCATGCAATCCAATCTCACCAGAACATTGGAAGTTTTATCTTTTTTGGCAGTAATGGCTTTCTTTGTCTTCATTGTTGATATCTTATCCATTCACTGTTTTCACAGCACTGCCGTTGACCTGTACACATCTTTAACGGGATTGATACTGTCTTGCCGAGATTCCCTGAACATGTTTGCTATGAGTAGCCAAAAGTCCTTCGCACCGTTTATACTTCGAAGAAGTAACCTTCTACGACTGGCATGGAAATAACAGATCTGTTCTATTGAAGGGTGTCCCGGGAAGTTACACCAGGTGTCTTTATCCTACTGGATCCAAACTACTCGTGGAATGTAATATGGACACATCTTGTTACGTTCGACTGGCGGGGGTTGTATGCTTTGCAATAGTGTGCTAGCTCTACGCTAAGATTGCACAGATTTATTCTGATATCTGACGTTGCAGGGATAGTACTGACGACGGTTAGTGTTTTACGCCTCTGCTCTCACAGTCCACTCGAACAAAGCACTCTAAACGCTCGCAGCATGCATCTGATAGGGAACGATTAGTATAAACTATATAAGTGTATTAGTAGCACAAAGCGCTCAGGCGCCCGGGGCGTCTGCCTTGCCCGCTAGTCTCTGCAGGATCTCCTTGAATTTGGACCTGTCTCTTCCCCCGACGACGGCGGCGTCGTCTTCGTTGATCAGTTGCAACGCACGGTCCCAGGTGGTGGTGTTTTCCTGCTGGAAGAACCCGTCGCGGCCAGCAAGGTACTCCTCTGCATCCTTGGCGGTAACGCCGATCCTCTCCTCCTTCTTCTGGCTGTACGTGTCGTAGAACTCGTCGATGTACTGGACGGCCTCATTTTGCAATTCTTCTTTCTCCTGGGCCTCCCTCTGGTCTCTCTCGCTGATCTCGGCGTCACGTCTCTCTTGCCACTCGCCGATCACCGCACTGGCTTCGTTGTTTGTGGAGACCACGGCAGCAGCCTCGTTCACGGAGGTGTCCGCATTCGTAGCGGCGTCCGCGTCGGCGGCGACTTCCCCTGTGTCGATGCTGTTGCTGGCATACTCCGCAAATTCGTCGTCCTCGTCGCTGGCACCCAGCAGGTCGGCGTCTTGCTCCGTCTTGAACTCGTCGCCGAGCACCTCGGCCTCTCTCTGCAGGAAATCCACCCCGTTGGCGTCGCTCACAGCCCCGTCGCTCGCCACGTCGTCGCTCCTGTGGCTCAATTCCTCCTCTAGTGCAGGATACTTCTCGGACATGTCTCGTAACCGTCTCAGCGAGCTCCCAGACCCAGGGGCAAACGCAACAGGGGTCAGTGGGGACCCGTTGGATCCCACTCGAATCCTTTTGAAACATTCACCTCGAAATGGTGTCTGGGTGTGTTGATCCCGTTTCCATGGCAACGGGTCGCTTGAGTCCCGCTTCCCGCGGTTCCAGGGCCCCCCTGGCAGCGGTAGCGTGTCCCGGGGCGGCCGTTCACTCCACCAGGACGGCTACTCCCTGGCCGATGTCCGTCGTCTCGCTCGACTTGAGGTCCAGGAGCCGCAGGCCGCTCAGAACAGGGTGTAATCCCGCCATCACGCCGAGGAACTTGAGGTCCACGAACAGCGTCGCCTGCGGGTCTATCACGGGCACCTTGTAGTCGTTCGTCAGCAGGACGATGCCCTCCTGGGACTGCGACTGCCGCTTCAGCAGCTGGCACTGTCTCTCCAGCGTGTGTTTCCTCTGTGTCGTTGCCGCGGGCGCTGCGACGGACTGCGACGCGAGTGTCCTGCCGTTGACGCTGCTGCTGCTGTTGTTGTTGTAGTAGATGACCAGGTCTAGCGGTGTGGACGACTGGTTTGTGAGTTGCAGGCGGAGGGTGAACTTCTGGCCCTTCTGGACCCTCACGGTGCTCGTGAGGAACTGGAAGCGCACATTGCTGGGTTTCGCTTGCTGTGGCTGCGACATGGACTGCATTGAGAGTCTGTTCAGGTTTGTGCTCGTGTTCGCGTTACTGCTGGTGTAGAAGCGTGGGGTGGAAGACACGGAGACCGATGACATGCGGGACAAAGTGTTGTTGTTGTTGTTGCTGTTGCTGTTTCCAACGGTGAGGAAGTTCGTGGTGCTGTTGACTGCGGTGGTGCTGTTGGCTGCTGACGCGTGGTGGTGGCGTTTCTTGATCGTGACGTCGGTCTCCCACGTCGTCAGGACAGGGATGCCATCTGAGGGCAGACTGGGGATGAGCACGTCGTACTTCAGCGTCACTTTAACGCGATGGCGAGAGACGGCGTTCCCGTTCTCGTAACTTGGTGGCGGCAGCTTGTGTGCTATGCTGTAGGAGTCGTGTGGTTGCATGAGCAAGGGTAATTGGAAGTGGTCGTTGTCTATAGGATCTATCATGATGTGCGGCTGCCTCTTGTCATCTATAGAGTCTGTTGCAGTCTGCTGTTGTCTCTTGTCAACTAACTCGAACAAAACATTGTTGAGTCTCAACTGTATTGTATCCGCGGGGGATGCCTCGCCGTCCAGTCCCAACTGTGACATCAATTGCAACACAGCTCTGGACGTCTGGAAATCGAGTGAGGAGATGATGCAGTATTGTGACGCCAGATTGGAGTTCCGCAGCCGCATATTCAGCAGCGAGTAGACAGGATATTCAAATACGAGTGTCTTGTTGGTATTCCCCGGTTTAGCATGCTCCTCTCTCTTGACCCTGTCCGTTCCAACCTGTTCCTCAATTTTGTTCTCATCAGACTCGTCTTGTATACTTTCATGACGTGACAGTTGTTTCCCCTTCGCATTGAAATTCCACTGAAATGTGGGTTCAAAGCTTGTGAGTATGTCATTTTGGAACGTTTCTCCCATATCCGATTTCTTGTCAGTTTCGACCTCAGTTGGCTTCCCATTCACCTCGCTATCTGCCACAGAATAGTCCACTTTAAATTTGATCTTGTTGTCGTACCCATTGTTCATCACTACTGTGGATCTGAACAAATAGTCCGCGCACACGTTGGGTTTGAGAGTCCACCTCACACAGCCGTCGCCTTCCTGACGGTAGAAGATAGTATCCCCTGGGCTCTTCAACATGGTCGCCTCGTTGATCCACACGGTCAATTTGTCTATACTGACCTGTCTCGCGTTGTCGCTCACATCGTCACCTTTCCCGTACAGGAGCACAATATCCAATTGCTCATCGAAGATGACAAAATTCCTGGCCAAATGGCTCTCTCGCAGCTTATCATGGTCTGTGATATCAATCCCGTGATCCAGAGGCACAAAGCATTCCATTATCGGTGAGATACGTCTATCGACGGTTGATGCTACAGTGAATCCACCTAGATTCACATATTCGAAATATACATATAATTTTTCATATTAACAAGAATATACCTACAGCAACAACAAGAACACACATGTTTATCAGACGTAGACCATCTGGCCCTTCTCGTTGAACCCGATGCGCCGGTCCTTCTTGTTGTCTCTGTTCCCACTGCCGTAACGGTACGCGACGTCCCTAGCGCGCGCGTCGACTATCCTAAACAGCGACCTCTCACCCTGTTTCAACTCACTGTAGACGACCCTCTGCTTCCTCTTTTGCCCGTCAGCAGTGGCGCTACTCGAAGCGGAATGCTCCCCGTGGGTCGCGAGTCTCTCCAGGGTCTTTACGGCCGGTTCCAGCCCCAGAATGTCCGCGGCGTCTAGTGGACCGAAGGGTTCAGACTCGGCGATGGTTACAAAGCGTGACTGCAGCGCCTTGGGGGGGATGGGGATCTCCGAGAGATTCTCCCTCATCGCCTGGTTCGTCTCGGGCTTAAAAAGCGGGAACATTCCCTCCATCGTCGTTGCCATCCGAGCCAGATCTGCAGAGAAGTCGTGGTTTCCACTCGAGGCAGCCCATTTTTGCTCGATCGGGTACAGTTTTACTATGGCCTCCACCCTGGGCACCTTCAGCCCGTACGTCTGCGACACTTCCTGCGTCGAAAGCCCATTGTTCTGTATGTCGTTGTATATCTGCGCCTTCAGCTCCTGCGGTATCCAGTAGTTGGTCTTGCAGAACTGGTTGTTGGGAAACGGCTGCAACCGTGGCATATCATCGCCCCCGCGTCGGGGGCCTCTATTATTATTACTACCACCACGCTCATCGTCGGAGTGCCTTCTCGGCACAGGTTCGTAGCTCACTCTCTCCCGCCCACTACGGTGATCAAACCGCACACTCGGCTGCAGGGGCTCGTTCGTCACAGGGTCCGCCAGTGTAACTCCTCTCTCCCTGCCGGGCTGGATATAGTTCGGAACGTTATTACTCGGAATGTGCGCGTACTTGTTCAGCGGGTACTCCCCCTTGTAGTTCCTGGGCCCCAGAAACTGCCGCATTGCGTACTTCAGGTTCGTGTCGTGCTTCTTCGCCGGCTGCCTCGTCAGCCGCTTGAACGGGTACGTCGGGTACGCTATCCGCCGTCTGGAGATGCCTCTCGTCTGCTGCAACTGCACTACTCCCACATTCTGGGAAAGCATTCCCGGCCCCTTAGCGCCCATAACCAATCGTGCAGACATCACTAGACACTCCTAGTCGACTTTCCACGCCTCTGATACCGGCCTGTACTCCACTCCGAACCAGTCCTCCCCCCATCTGCCTTGGAATCCCTATATTAAAGGCAGATCTAAACTCCAAAAAATAAAATTTCCGGGTAATTTAGGGTTTAGTATTTTAGTTAGGGTTTGGTGGTTTTTATTTTTAGCCCTAATTGTTTTCGTTTAGGGTTTAAAATGAGTATTTTTTTTATTTTTTTGGGCGGTAAAAAATTTTAGAGTGTTAAAACGTTTCAACTGCTGTTTTAGACAGTTTAGCCAGTTTAGCCAGTGTTGTTCCAAGGCCAGTAGCATTGCAATCGAGTGGTAATTGTTGCTGTTATCCGCTGCTGTCTGTCCTAGCCCTTTTTCCCGCAATTGAACACGAAACATGCAGGCTCCCCAGATGCAAGCGCCAGTGGTGGTGATGAACACCTCTCAGGAGCGCACTAGCGGCCGTCAGGCGCAGATCTCGAACATCACCGCGGCCAAGGCTGTCTCCGACATCATCCGGACGTGTCTGGGCCCCAAGGCGATGCTGAAGATGCTGCTAGACCCGATGGGCGGGCTGGTGCTGACGAACGACGGACACGCGATTCTCAGGGAGATCGACGTCGCGCATCCCGCGGCGAAGTCCATGTTGGAGCTGTCCAGGACGCAGGACGAGGAGGTCGGCGACGGGACGACGTCCGTGATCATCCTCGCGGGTGAAATCCTCGCGCAGTGTGCTCCATACTTGATCGAGAAGAATATCCACCCAGTGATCATCATCCAGGCGCTGAAGAAGGCGCTGGCCGACGCGCTGGAGGTGATCGACGAGGTGAGCAAGCCCGTAGACGTCGAGAATGACAAGGCGATGCTGAAGCTGATCGAGGCCTCCATCGGGACCAAGTACGTCAAACTATGGTCCGAGAAGATGTGCCAGCTGTCCCTGGACTCTGTCAGAATGGTGCGCGACGGCGAGGAGATCGACATCAAGAGGTACGTCCGTGTGGAGAAGATTCCCGGTGGCGAGGTGATGGACTCCCATGTCCTCAGGGGGATCATGCTGAACAAGGATGTCGTGCACCCAAAGATGAAGCGTCATATTGAGAACCCAAGGATAGTACTGTTGGACTGTCCCCTAGAGTACAAGAAGGGTGAATCCCAAACGAACATAGAGATCACCAAGGAGGAGGATTGGAATAGAATCTTGCAGATCGAGGAAGAGCAGGTCAAGGCCATGTGTGAACACATCTTACAATTCAACCCAGACGTTGTCATCACAGAAAAGGGTGTCTCTGACTTGGCGCAACATTACTTGCTAAAGGGTGGTTGCAGCGTGTTGAGAAGAGTGAAGAAGACTGACAATAACAGAATAGCCCGTGTCACTGGTGCCACCATCGTTAACCGTACCGATGACCTGAAGGAGTCCGATGTTGGGACCAGGTGTGGTGTCTTCAAGGTCGAGCTGATTGGTGACGAGTACTTTACCTACTTGGACGAATGTAAGGAGCCAAAGGCCTGTACCATTGTGCTACGTGGTGGGTCAAAGGATATCCTGAACGAAATTGAACGTAATTTACAAGATGCAATGGCCGTCACTCGTAACGTCATGCTAGCTCCATCTCTATCACCAGGTGGTGGTGCTACAGAAATGGCTGTCTCCGTGAGACTAGCGGAGAAGTCGAAACAATTAGAAGGTATTCAACAATGGCCATATCAAGCTGTGGCAGACGCCATGGAATGTATTCCAAGGACGTTAATCCAGAACGCAGGTGGTGACGCGATCAGAATCCTATCCCAATTGAGAGCTAAGCATGCACAGGGCCTACATACAACTGGTATCGACGGTGACACTGGTAAGGTCACCGATATGGTCGAGTATGGTATCTGGGAACCCGAAGTCATCAAACAACAGAGTATGAAGACTGCTATTGAGAGTGCATGTCTTTTATTGAGAGTCGACGACATCGTCAGCGGGGTCAGAAAGCAGGAATAGATCTTTTATAATATGTAATAATGTATAATAACGACTGCACAAAATTAAAGCATCGATATTTTTGGAAGTCTCGCGGTTTGTTTGCAACAACATCCCTAAACCTTACAACTATGTCAAGAATATCAATTTTATTATATAATGAGATACTATATCTGTCTATCTATCTAAAATGCACGTATTAATACACTGATGTACCTTACCTCCGTGTCAATTTTTATATACGGATTTATCCTTCAGTCTCAATAAATCATTTTCCAAACTTAATACAATCGTTCGAAGTTTATTGCCGATCTTATAATCACTCAAATAATCCTCCATCCTTACTCGGACACTTTTCAGGCTTGACGTTATAGGTAGGTCGTAATTACCACTATTTAATAGAAGATCAAACAGATCATCCCAAATGCCTTTCTGCCAGGATCGCTTTAAATTATTCTTCAGCTTGAACCTACCATTGGGTAACCGTATAGTGTCGATGATACTTCCAAATAACATCGAGTGTATTGTACTGGCCAGTCCATAATAATCAGCCTCGTATGACCAAGGTTTTCCAGATCTCATTTCAAAACAATCCTGTTGATCTGTAGACCAATCTGCCTTAAATTTTGTCCCCGGTTTAAATAATGTCAAGTCGAATGATCTACCAAAATCAATAAGGTATACACCCTTTGAATCCCATCCATTCTCTCCAAGGTTGCTATAATCACCAAGTACTGTACCTGGAGGTAGTCTCTCGAATCTAATCATGCAGTTATCTGGTTTTAAGTCACCATGAATGATCCCGACCTCATGAATATTCTCAATGACCTTCATCATTTGGATAGTTAAAAAGATGCATATTATTTCATCCATGCTTTGATAAAGTGAGCTATCGTTGTCATTATAGAGATTTATTAAATCGAGAATCGTGCCCTGATTAGCATAATTTAGTACTAAATAACTTTCATCTTGGAAAAAATGTAATGAATGGGCAGCAATTATTGACCTTAAAGAGTCAGAATCGTTTAGTCTCAATTCTACTTGCTTTAAAATATAATACTCCCATAGACTGGCTGGTTTTTCTACTTTTAATGCTTTCAGTTTACCATCGCCCGATTCCGCTAAATACACTGTAGCATAACCACCTTCCCCTAACTCGTCATGAATGCAGTAAAATTCATTGGTCTTTTGAAAATTGACTATAGGTTTCTTCTTATTTGCAGCCATTGTCACCTTCTGTATTCTCTTCAATTGTTTACTCATATTTAAAGAATGGGTGTACTGGAAATAAGTAGGATAGTTTTGTAGAGGTGGAATCAAATGAGATAGCAAATCATGTCTTAATTTTTGGCTTAATGGATGTTCGATTATAGTCATTTGTTTCGAAGATTGTGAAGAGTCCATATTTATTGCTGGTGGTTGCGTTAAGAACGGTGAGCTTTGTGAATTTAGGTAATTTTGAGATTTTAACGGTGTCTGAAAGGAGTTTTCTGTTCGTTCTTCAATTGGAGGCATATTATTATCATGATCACCCCCTTGTGTATTATAAACATCATGATTGCCAATATTACTATTATGGGGAGGCTTCTCAGGGGTATTATGGTTTGGTTCATCTTTATTATTAATCTTTTTAATCTCAGTCAAATCGTCGATATTAGGTCGTGTGAATTCTTGAGTGAAATTTTCTGCGATGGCAAATTTATTAGTAGTGGTGGTGTCTTCTGTATTTGGCATATTTTCTTCATCAAAGTTTTGGTTGAACATCGAATAAACTTCGTTCATTGCATCCTTTGAGAACAAGGTGACAGTATTCTCATGCATACGAGTCGTTGTCGTGACATTTTGGTCATCTTTTAGTGGCAGAGTGGACGTATAAGTTACATTTTTATAAATTTTCTCATTTTCGTTTGCATCTTGTTGCGTTGATGTTATTAAGATATTATTATTGTTGCTAATAATGGCTGGCTGGGACGGTGGTAACTCGCCTAAAATTTTTCTTTTCTTGGGTGCTCTGTCTATTTCGTTTATAGGTGGGGATATAGGCAACTGTTTATTTGTTATTTTCTTCTTTTTCTTGTACATGTTTCGACTAATTGCCAGGATTTGGTCGAAATTAATTTCTTCCTGGCCATAGATTAAATCAAAATTACAATCAATCTTTTCAGGCTTCCTGCCCTTTGTAGTTATGATCTTGTAGACTGGATTGTTTGGGGTATGTGCGGTTATCGTGTCATCCTTGAATATTCCCAATTTCCCACGAGGTTCGTTTGTAATATTATATGCAGCGGTTGTGTTACTGGCAATGAAGTACGGTTCATTAGATGATCCCAGTAGATATTTCAAAAAACTATCCATGTCAGTATGTCTTTGACCATGTATGGAAATGTCTAGATCTATTGCCCTTCTTTGGTAGTCCTCGAGCAAGCTAATCAACCTCTTTGTGGGTCTTGCATTTTGCTCTATACCATACTCCAGGATTTGGATAGATCCAGAGTATTCTTTACGTTCCCATAATACATTAGCAAACTCGAGGTAGAATATGGATAGTTTGTTGCCAATGTGGTTGATGAACATGTAAACCAGATTGTTTTTAAATTCTTTCCAATCAGAATAGTAAAATAGATTCAGATAATATAGCCAAATCTTAATAAACCGTGGATCGTTGTTATACGTTATTAACGAGATGATATAATTGAGACATCGTTCAATGATCTGTTTGAGGTTTTGCTGCAAGCGGTTGTCAATACTGTTGTTCCCCCTGTTTGAATGGTACAGCTCGTTGATCCAGTTAATGTACTCTAAAAACAACTCTAGTGGGTCGTCCATATCCTCTAGATCATTTAGGAGTCTATTCTCAAAGAATAGTTTTGTCTGATTGAATTCTTGATCTACCGACCCACCGTCACCATTCTCTTGTTGTTGTTGTTGCTGCTGTTGCTGACGGGGTTGGAGAGTACCCCTACTGTCCTCAGGGTACTGCTGTAGTCTATTAGACAACATGCCGGTATCCACAAAGGGTGTCAATGTCTCCATTTCAACAACAGGCCTTCCTACATCTGCATCTCTAAGTTTATTTGTTTTCATCTTGTTTTTCAAATTTTCAATGTTTAATTTTTCGCGTTTCTATTTTCTCGACGCGTTTTAACGTATTCAAGGGTCTGAAACAGCTCAGAAAGAAAGTAAAATCACCACACATTCAATAGTACCATTTGTAATTGAATAATTGGTTGTAAATAAGCCCAAAAAAAGAGTTATTTTGGTCATTTTTAAAGCTATCTATTTTTTGAAAAAACAACAAATAGAGCCTTGTTGGCGCAATCGGTAGCGCGTATGACTCTTAATCATAAGGTTAGGGGTTCGAGCCCCCTACAGGGCTTCTTTTTTGCACCACTCAGGCGGTATGCGTTTTTTGTTTTTTAAAAACCCATAACCCACAGACACAAACTATTGGCCACTTTACAGAGAAAAAACTCCGTGGTTTTCGCCTTTAAACTGTGGGTATGGTTCGAATCCAAATTGTGTGGGCCACTTCAAACGCTGCTGTTAATGGACTCTAGACGACGGTAATCCCAGTCCAACTTGTGAATACGTGTGCAGGAATACAATATGAAGCTACCCAGTGAGAGTTTACTGTAATATTGCGCGAGTGTTTGGTGATCTGTAGAGTGAAAGACACACTGACGACGAAAATCTACACCCACACACCACACGATCCCCACGTTTCGGAGGGCCACAACTGTGGTGTGTGTGGGCGGCGTTTGCCGCTGTTGCCGCTGTTCTTCACCGTTTGCCACAGTTTTATACTGTGTCTACCCGCAATCGGTTAATCACCGTGTCCGTGACAGGTGTTTTATGGGCTCTGGTGCCTCGGACAAGTGCCAATTGGGTAGTCACCGCCTGAGCCACCACCACAATTGGATACCGATGTCTTGTTCTCTTGTGAACAGATACGTATATGTACGATATATATACTGCGTATGTGAGTGTCTATTAACAGTAATGGGTGCGTTCTTGGCGAAAAAGGTCAATAACCCTTATAGATGACTACCGCAAACCAAGAGTATATGTCTTCTCTGTTGCTGGACCCCGCGTTAGCATCGGCCAGTACAGCCACCCCCGATCATGAAGGTGTAGAGTATACTGTTGACAGTACTTTAACCACAAGTAACGATGATAGTAATGACAATAACAATGATAACGATAATGATAATATTCTACTCATAAAGAGGCGTAAGAATACAGAGGCCTCTAAACGTTTTAGACAAAGGCGGAAGCAGAGAATAAAGGACAATTTAAATAAATTAAACTATTTAAATGACTATATCGGTAAATTGAATGGTAGAATCAATTTATTAATTAATGAAAATAAGTACTGGAAGTCTCGGATTAATGATATAAATGAAATAAAATCAAGACAATTGCTCAGTAATATCAAGAGAAACGCGAAATAGAAAGATGTAATTTAATTATTACAAAGATGCGAAATAGAAAGATGTAATTTAACTATTACAAAGATGCGAAATAAACACTACGTATATGTAAGTTGGTACCGCATTGGGTTAGGTGCGATTTAACTATTGCAAAGATGCAACTTCAAGATTGCAAAGTAATGATATAATAATGATATATATATATATATATATGTTCTCAAATTGCACCGTATTCAGAGTTCTGTACTGAACCGGAAGCCGTGTCATGATGTGTACTTCTGGAATATAAATTATAAGTGAATATTGTCAATATGCCGTGTCTATGGTTGATGCTCTCTTTGATGGTTCTGAGAGTATCCTTGTACTCTGTGGGTATCACCTCCTCCTCTTCTTCTCCCTCTTCCTGTGGTTCCTCTGCAGATTCCAGTCCTACTCCTTCTTCATCTTCTCCAAGAAGTACACTCGTCAGTATGAGCGGTATCAACAGAACGAGCACGTCCATGACTACCAATAGGTAACTTGTCTTGTACCGGAACAGTCGGGCAACCTCCTTAGAGTCTTCCTCATCCATTCCCCCTTCCCCACCAGTAAACTCCCCAATGAGAAACGTGAACAGGGAATGCCGCGTTCTCGGGGCGTCGTCCCTAAAGACCCCGTGGTGTAACATCCCACTGTATGCACACGAAAGTACGGTCATCACCTGTAACGCTCGCAGTACTTTCACCAACAAAACAGCTGCAACAACACCATCCCAATCGGCTCGCTCCAAGTTCTCCCTCCTGGCCAACACCTGGACAAAGTTGACACACGACAGCATGAGAACTCCGATAAGAGCCCCTATAGCGCTGCCGTCGTACATGTATCGTAGTAGCAATACCATGTAGAATATGCACTTCACGTCCCCAGCTGCAGTGTCCTTCTCCATTGATGTGAGCCTTGTTAGTCTTATCATCGTCGGGACGTTAATACCTCTATAACCTGATCCCTCAATATATAAAGAAAATTGAAACTTTAAAGTGGTTTCCCCTTACAATATAACAGCTTTAGATATCTCGATTATCACTGACATAGCTTGCCCTCTTGGCAGTGGTATATCATTACATAAGGAAATGTGTAATGTGTGGAGTGTGGTCTCCAATTAACGTTTTGAAGGTACTCTGAAGTAGGCTGAATGATTCAGCTAACTCGGTAAGATACTGACAACATTTTCTAACGTGGTATTTGTTCTAATTCTCGGACAAAATACAGGTATTAGATACTTGTACTAGAAACATGGAGGATTACAGTGGATGTGACGATAATTGGCATATTTTTAGAGGCCGTTAACTACATTATTATTGGAATGGAAGAGCAATCAGCAAGTAATTCCAGACTATATGATAGGGGAATAAGCAGTCATATACAGCTATTGTTAATAAAACGAGCTCACAGTTTTGCTGGTATAAGAGTATAATAGAAGAAAAGAAGTATCCCAGATATTTTTGGAGGATATTTTGGTGGATCTCATATACTGTTTCTTGAATCTGGATCTTACTGCATATAATGTGTTGCGAGTGAAAGTGACAAGGTAATTAATGGTACAAACTTATTTCTCTACCCAATTTTGGCTTAATTGCAAACAATATAATTCCAGAATAGTGCCCAAGTAGCTAATTGTGTTCGTACCAAAAGTATAAGAAAGAAATTCGCCGCCCACACAATGCTTAGGTAGTTCTACAATTCTCTGGATTTTATGAGGGTAGTCTGACCAGTTATCTGACGTTCAAATGGCCAAATTTTGTACTAACATTACAACTTTTACCCTTTTCCTATTAGCAAATTTGAAATTCAATGATTGAGTTTGTTTCATCCTCTCCCATATTCCCAATTTCTCGTCTTCCCGTTTCTGTTTTATTGGAGATAGCAAGATGCTTTCCTTTTTATGTCTCGATCATGTTTTTCCACTAAGATCTTCTTGCAATGTCCAAATCCATCTCTTCCATTATAAAACATTAACGGCGTAAACTTTCTTCAAATTGCCTAGACACTACCGACCTTCCTATAACTCTAAGGCAGCATTCCCAAACCTTTTTGACGAAACACAGTTACTTTATATACCTTTAAATAGTCGTATTAACGTAGATTCAAGCCAAATAATCCCGATCCCACCAATCAGATCAGTAGCAATGAACTCTCCCATTATTGGATACAGATTGGATCTAAAAGATCATGTGCATTATTACCCTTTCAGGATACTTGCAAGATTGGATCAAGCTGTTTCCTGTTTAGGAAAAAGGTCAAAATTGTACCTCGGCGGCTAAATTATCAAAAGATGGCTATTTGTTTTCGTTACAGGTCATCTTCTGGAATGCCAACTTCATCGATTTGCCTTCATTTTAACTGCCAAGTAAAAGGTAGCAGTGGTTAGAGTTGGGTATACATTTGCTAATATTATTCTTCAACCGGCTGGAGTTTAGTTCGCCCTGTGATGATTCAGATGGATAGTAATCTCCACGAACAAGAGTAATAAACCTTTCAATTGTTACCTTTGTTAAACTTCCAGTAAAATAGGTTATTAGAACGTTGTTGAACCTGTATCAAGTCAGTAATCCTTATTGTCACTTCCTTTGTAACAAGATGTCTGAGGATAGCATGAAGGCACTGAGGGTAAGAGACCAAATCATGTAGCCACCTAGCGAGAGCCATGATCAATACATAATCGCAATGGGACAGTCTTACCAAGCAAATTATTTTGAAGCTCAGAATATGATTACTCATGTTGATAAAATTAAAAATTACACTCCTGGAGAAGGCATGCCAAAAGGATAAGATTACTTTAAAATATATTGGCTTTGTTACAATATATAAGGTCCACAGTTGCTTCCCATATTGGGTAAAAACAATTGTTTCATGTCTCTTCTGGTGTCTTTTCAACACCTTCCGTTTTCAAAACCAGTATAAAGATACCAAAATTTTGAATTAGACTAGAGCGGTCGATGTTAAGGTACCGTTTTGGGATATGAATGATAGTAAATTATAGTGTGCCAAAAAGATTCGATACAATGAACTGAATTTCTTTCTTTGATGCTAAACTGGAATCAGTTTAGGTTTGTGGTGTATTTTGGAAGGTTTCCTAACCTCTAATGTCCGCATTTCTTTACTTCTGTTACTATCGGAAACAGTTTTCTTTTTTCAAGATAAGCAATTCAATTCATTCTTTTACTACACCACCACAACATCTGTCTCTATCAAAAATCTCGACTATAATACGTGGAAGTTGAGAAAGGATTGAATGAGAAATTAATTGTCTTCATGTGGTGTATAGAAAATCTTCGATAGCTCAGTATCTCAATAAACACTATTCTGAATGAGTAGAAAATTTCGTATCGTCATCGTTTCTTTAAGGCACTAGGAAAGAAAAGCAGGAACCTTGTTGAACTCTCCATGGGATTATCCCTTGAGAAGCCCTTAGGGAAAGCAAGATAAACTCATATGGATGATGAGATCTCAACAAGTTACTACTGCCGAAACATCGAAATAATGCTGATTAATGAGGTAATTCTGTCCATGTTTCTACTGTTAAACTGTCCCAAAAGATTCAAGGTGTTCGCTAAACATTCAACAATCTCTCCTAAGAGAAACTTCATGTCCTGTTTTATCATCCATTGCAATATTCTCCATTCCTTTATTCCTCTAGCATAATAAATTGTCCACTTTTTTTTATTGTTCTAAATCTTATTATACGCTATAATTGATTACAAAATATCCTAAGTATTAAACTGTAGACCACCAAAATTAGAAAACAGACAAACACGAAATGGCCAACCATCTAGTACCACTTGCAATCAAGCCCAAGGAAGTGTCTCAGGAAGATTACCTGCTCTCGAAGGTGCACATCTCGCGGAACTGGAAGCTGCCCACCCCGATGTCCTCGGTACCTGCGGTGAGGAAGCACAGGACTCTGAAGAGGCGGGAGACAGCAGATACTAGTGCTGCTATTAATAAAGATGATGACCAGGAGGGTGACATAGCAAAGGTGAAGCGGCAACGGAAGAATAGAGAGGCCCAGCGCGCCTACAGGGAGCGCAAGGAGAAGAAGATGAATGAGATGGAGTCCATAGTGGAGTCTCTGCAGAAGCTGGTACGGCAGTGGCAGGGGAAGTACAGGGAGAAAGAAAAAGAGTGTGAGGAGTTAAGGAAGAGATTGTCTGTGCTTGAATCTCAGTATGTAGAGCGACCAGCAGAAGAACGGACCTCGGACCTACATGCTTTGATCCACAACTTTAAGCCCCTGCGGTCCTTGCCACTGAAACCTGCGCTTGGGAAGGTTAGACAGAACAAGAATGTAACGACAACAACAACCACGACAATATCACAGGCAACACCTGCAACATGTGGGTTCTGTAGTGAATCAACATCATGTATCTGCAACGAGCTGGAGTCTTCTTCCAGAGGGAACAGTAAGGAGAAAGCAAATCCACAAGACCCAACATTGCAAGAGACAAGGGCACAGAAACAACTGACTTGCTCTACTCACCCAGAATCGTGTACAAAGTGCACGAACATCGACGAAACATGTATAAAGCCACAGGAATCGAATGAGATCGATTTCACAGACACTAATTTCAATTAACCCATGTATATGTTTGTTATATACTAAACATGTAGATCTGTACTTCAGTGAATTGTTTGTGTTTAAGCTTTCATAATTTCAAAAATGTATAGTTTATTTAGCCAGGACGGGTCTGCATATGTATATACTCTCGTCTATCAGAAGATGAAATTCCATAAATGTGTCATAACTTGGAAGAACTTTGGTACCTCTACCATCATACCGGCACCCTTCGATGTGCTCGAGGATGATGAAGATGCTGATGCAACACTGTTGACGGCTGCTTGAATCTGAGTAGTGGTTGGGACGGATGACGAAGAAGAAGTAGCAGATGACGAAGAGGATGGCTCCTCTGAGGACGAGGATGAGGAGGACGAGGATGGAGCAGCAGAGCTGGATGTGGCAGCAGACGACGTGGCGACGCTAGAAGTGGTAGTGATGTCATCTTCGTCGTCATCTTCGTCATCATCACATAAGTTCTGAGTGGACAGTATAGTTCCCATTGGTTCACCTGCACCCTCGGTGAAATAAACTGATGCAGCGGTTGGCATCGCTGGTAATGTGTTGTTTGCCTCCCAAGTGCCCTTTTCGTAAGATGGGCAAGATGAGTAGTTGTTGGATTTGGAGTAACCAGCATCACCCTCTGGGTTAGTGACCTTTTGGTACTCGGCCTTCAGGTTGTAGAAATCGTCCAACTTGGTGACATTGGCACCGCTTTCATCAATCTGGACAAGACCATAGTTGTTCGTCTCGTTCGAATACTCGTAGACAAGACCACCGCTGAAGACGGAACTCATCTCCTCGGAGTAAATAGCTTCAATCTCGGTGAATGGTCTGCTACCAGGAACTTTGTTACAACCAAATTCGGATAAGAAGATTGGCACGGAGTAATCCTTGTACAGGTTGACCTTTGTAGCATAACCAGAGACAGCATATGAAGATTGGCCACACCAGGAGTAGTCGTTGACACCGAACATATCAATCCGGGCATCAGCGTCATCCCCACAGTTGAAGTATTCAGCAGCAAGCAGTCTGTTTGAGGCAATATCAGCAGCACTGTAACCAACTGGAATCTGTCTATAATCCCTTGCCTTTATATATTTCTTCATGTCTCTGACAACAGCCTTGACGTAAGTAGCCGTCTCCGTGGTGTTGTCGCTATTGATGACCTCGTTACCGGCAAAGAACCCAAGGACATTATCGTAGTCGGCGAATGCATCGACGGTAGCAAAGACACTTTGCAAGTAGTCGGCATTGTATGAACAGGCACTGTTGAATCGGGAGATAGAGGCACCAGGAGTGTTGACGTCCAGGATCAAATAGATACCGGCGTCTGCCAGCAAACTCATACAGTCAGAGTGGTCCAGGGAATTGTCCACGGTATACACTCTAATAGTGTTGATACCCAATTCTTGAAACACGGGGATATCTCTCTGGCAAACGTCGACGTCTGCCAGCGGATCTGTCAAGTTAGAGGACCCGCCAGGCTGGTAGTCGACACCCCTGATGTAGAATCTCTCGTTGGTGTCGGACTTAAAAAAGGCATTACCGGAGATCGTGATCGGAGGAGTCGAAGTAGAGTTCCCAGAATCGCTCCCGATCACTCCAGAGGCAGCAGTAGCGGCTAGCAGCAATGATCTTCTCCACAGCATGGTTGAATGTGTGTCTGTTCGCTCTTCAGGGTCCAGAGGTGTCAAGTGCTCGAGGTGCAGATGCTATAAATAAACAAAAACAATGAGATTTTTTCTCGAGGCCCGCGTTTCTTTTTTCTTTCGTTGATTTTTGAAAAATTCCGGGCAGAAATTCGAATCCTGGGAGCGGCGTTTATTTTGAAATAAGATGTTCATATTATACAGAATACATATATAGACATTGTCCCGGGACAGTGGGTAGCGGGAATTAGAAAAGAAGGGTGGTATTGTAGCTCAAATAGAGACAATATTAAGGCCACCGAAGGAAGTAAAAAATGAGAAAATACTCCTCTTCTAGGAAAGAAGCACGAGTCCTAGCACAGACAGTAAGGTAAAGTAACATTGAGTAATAACAGACCCTGCTCCCTCAAAGACACTGACGGAGGCTACAGTTGCGGTTGGCTTAGATGAAGCTACTACCGGCGTCGTCTTGGAAACGACTTCCACTTTGGATGCACCGGAGTCACTGGCGCTGTGTGCGTTGGTAATTGTTGTGGTTGTAGTTTGTAGTGAGTTTGGCTTCAAGGTATGTGTGGATGAGGTGATAGTAGCGGAGCCCTTGGAATCGATGGTGGTAAACTGTGTTACAACGAGTGTGATTGTGGAGCCGGCGGTGGTGAGGGTGGTCGTATAGTGATTTGGCTTGGTGATGGTGCATGGACAGTCAGTGATGGTCAAAGTTGTTGGGCCAGTGACAGTTATGGTCTTGCCATTGGTAGTGATTGTTGTAGCTTCTGGGCAAAACGTAGTGAAGGCCGTGACGACGGTAATGTCGGTCGTAGTGGTAGTAGCAATACCGTCAATAGTAGTATGTGGAGGGTTTGAGTCCACAGCATAGCTAGTGCTGCCGATAGCCGTGTGTGGTGGCTCTGAGTCAACAGCATTGGAAGTGGCAACACTAATGTGTGGTGGGTTTGAGTCAACAGCATTGGACGTGGCAACACTGATGTGTGGTGGGTTTGAGTCAATAGCATTGGAAGTAGCAACACTAATATGTGGTGGGTTTGAGTCAACAGCATTGGAAGTAGCAACACTAATATGTGGTGGATTTGAGTCAACAGCATTGGAAGTAGCAACACTAATATGTGGTGGATTTGAGTCAACAGCATTGGAAGTAGCAACACTAATATGTGGTGGATTTGAGTCAACAGCATTGGAAGTAGCAAAACTAATGTGTGGTGGGTTTGAGTCAACAGCATTGGAAGTAGCAAAACTAATGTGTGGTGGGTTTGAGTCAACAGCATTGGAAGTAGCAAAACTAATGTGTGGTGGGTTTGAGTCAACAGCATAACTAGTAGTTCCAACAGGGATCGCGGATGGATCTAATGTCTCTGTAGATGTTGCAGAGGCAATGGACTTTGTGAATGTGTTGGAGACCGTGCTATAGGTTGGATTTGGAACCTTACATTGCGGCTTAGGACCACACGGTTGACAAGCAGCTGGTCTAGTAGTATCTGGCACTGAACCTGAATAGTTGATGTAATATGTGGAGCTTAGGAAGCCTGATTGGGCGTAAGAAAACATGTTTGCAGAATAACCAGTTCCGACTTGGAAACTCTGAGAATCAGCCTGAGACAATATACCACCTGGTGTAGAAATAGTTAAAATACCTGTACTTGAGTCATAGGATATCTTATTTGGGGCGAATGGTACCGATAACTTATTGCCGCCACTAAAGCCTCTAACTATAGGAACGTAAGAACCCGTTGCAGTGACCCCTACAATCGAGTCTGTAGAGCCGAAGTAGAATGTTTGGTCTGTATTATCCTTGTTCAATAAAACAGTACTGTACTTCGAAGCGGTAATACAACCAGCACCGGCAATGTTTGCGGTTTGAGTAAAATCAGTGTAAATTAGGCATACAGTACCATCATTATTGATTGTACCAGAGCTAGCAGAACCTAAAGTAGCCCTCCCGTTGATAGTATTATCATTTTGGGAGAAGTAAATGACACCCTTATTAGTGAAATCGGACGATCCAATCTTGTAAGTAGAAGAGTAAAGTAATGTAGCTGAGGAGCTAACATACATGTTACCCTCGTTAACAAACCTCGAACCTTCTAAATCGAAATTTAGTCCAGTATTAGATAAAGACCCATCTACCACGAAATCAGCGTAGTTGTAAAAATTCCCATAGGATACGTAGTTCATCCCTAGATTGATGATTGTATTGGTGACTTGGCATGTATAGAAGATACCTCTATTTACGATATCAGAGAAGAAGAAATGACTAATACCGTCTAAAAAGATTAATCCTGATCCTTCGGGGATGTTGACCGAGTTACCCATCCAGGTCATACCATTGATAATGTTTGACCCCGAGTAGGTCGTACCCAATACTGGGTAAAGCAAACACGTAAATAACGTGTATACCCGTAAAAGTTGCACTGATGAGAGCATATCGTTAAATAATTCAATGTTCAAAATGAGCAATATACCACATTTTATGCAAAAGAAAACATTGATGAAGGAGAAATCTGACCATAATCTATTGATTCATCTTCTGCCTGCCGTCTGTATTTATATGAAATCATAGAGAACTGATCAGGAAATATTATTGTTGGATATGTTACAATTACTCCCGGTTGCTACAGGAAAGGATAATGTATCCGAAAGAGGCTCTTCACTTTGTTGAATTAATGCTATCATCCCTGATTCTGAGAATATGTTTGGGTATGATATGAGTAGCTAGGATCTGCACAAATGTTTACAACTAAACTAACCTTTGTGGTCCTTTCTGCAAAAGATAAATAACACAGTTCATGGACTGAATGTATGGCAACCATAAAATTGGAATTGGTGACACAATCATGCAGCGAAAGTCATTATCACGCTACTGATTCGCGATCGGAATTCTGATGATTAATAATTCGCTGTTATTCTAGACACGCTCATGCTCATATCACTTCTGCCTAAACTCCGATCCTTTTACCCAGCCATAGATACCCCATGCAATACAAGAGGAGGGTCCGAATGCCGTATAGGCACAGGGTGTATATGCTATAACTAACGGTCCCATATCCTAATGCGAAACAAATGCAGTATCAATCGTGATGATCTGCTCTGCATTAAAGAATACCCCTATCTTGGTATATCCCAAACTTGTTTACATTCATACCGAGGATTATCCAGTTCTTTCCACGCCCAAAAGGTTCCCACCTCAACAGTTTTGGACAAGAGCACTCTCCTCGATACATAATTTTTTTTCAAAGCAATCTTCTATTGCATCATCGATTGCAATCATTTATGGTAACTTCCTTTGTTTATCGTGATTAAAGGGGCAATGGTTCGACTTTCTGCAGGTACCTAAGTGCTTGAAACTGCCACTTGAGTAAAAATGGCTGAAATGGCCTTAAAAGCGTTCTTGGCCAATGATTGTTATGCATTTCCTAATGCGGTCTACTATTATTAATGCATTGTAGATCCCTCGCTTTCCTCGCTGTGGTCTATATTTCATTCGACCGCATTGGTATCCATATGAAGAGTGGAGTTTCGGGGTTCTACCTGTATTTCTCCAGTTACTCTAATTCTTGCCCGTGTTATTTCGATTGGGGCTTTCAAAACCTTTTCTAGCGGAAGGTTATGATTCAAACCCTTTCGACGGACACAAGAGAGTAAATGTGTAAATCTTCCAAGACACTAGTCGTTGGTAGTGTTAGTAGAGTTTTATTTAAAAGGTACAGTGGTAGAATTTGTCTCAGAGAGAATTATAACATCTGTCGCTAGTAATGAAAGAGAGAAGTGCATATTTAGTTATAAGAGACAAGGTTGCAGAGACTTAATATTTGAGCTGTATTTTTCAAAGCGAGGAAATATTCCTACTTTTGGATGGTTTGTACGACACCTAACTATTGAAAGCTCTTTTGTTGACTATCTGAAGCGTTTACCTAAGTAAAAAAACTAGAATGAAATAGTTTGAATGGTCTCTCAACTTAGGATATCTAAGAGTTAACATATTTTTTCTATTCGGGTGGTATTAATACTTTATCAAGAAAATAGTAGCCAATTTCTAGTTGAGAAGTGGATAACATTTGTTTCTGGACGCTTAAACGAGGGTCTTTTGAAACCCATGGATGTGTTGCATACTACAATGGACTTCCTATGATTGTAACCGCATGGCATTCTGATACATTTAAATTTGCAGTTTCGTTAAAGGTTTGGGGTTGTCTTCTACAGAAGCTTTACTTATTTGATAGTGAGTAGATGAAAAGAGGTTTGAACCTGCTACCTGCATTTTCCCCTTGATTACTCAGATTTATTTCTTTCTAATCCTAGGAACTAAAACCTAAGTGATGGTTATTTCTTCTGAGGTATTTTCCTTCTTTTAAGAACATGTTGAAGAGAACTGAATATATTTCAAACAAACTCAGGAAGTAACTCTCTTTTAAGTTATCTTAAGGTATTTCAGTGGGTCTTTCGTTGGAGGATTTTTTTAAAGATAAACCAGGCTATTGTGTATTTTCTCAGATATTCCAGAGTTTTCTTCTTTAAGGAAAGAAAGTAATGGGAAAGATGCTTGGTGTGTGATTTCAGGAAGATGATTTTTACACTTACCATTAAGGCTTTGAATAATGAATTTATTGATCTGTTCAATATTAAAGGATTTTTGAATATCCTTTTACCAATAGTTTTTAGGAATCAGCTTAAAAGACAAAAACAGGTTGCAAAAAGTAAACAACTCTTAAAATCACTCCTGCTTAAGTATAAATGATTGTTTTATACTAATCCTTTTCACCTAAAACCTCGTTCTAAGATTAGATTTAAAATAAAGGACCGATATATAAAGAAACTCTTATTCTTGTCACCCCATAATTCAGTTATGTTACTTTAGTCCGAAGTTCGCTGCCTAGTTCACTTTATAATTTATGTGATACCACATAATCTTGTTCGGTTTACTTATAATATATTTAAACATTCTCTTGTTGTACAATGTACATTTAGGTGAGAGGCGTATTACAAATGTATTGTTTTAATTCTAACTGTTCAACTATTTCTAAGTTGGTACAATACTCTTTGTATGGCTAAGATCCCCATGAACTTAAAACTATCCATAGACGGAAAGCAATTCAACATAGCTAAGCCAGGTGTGAGTTTTCGATCCAACAAGTGTAATTGTCTATAAGACGGTGAATATAATTACTTACCAAAAAAAGGAGGTGCTACTCTATTAATTGCGCTATCTAAGTCCGTATCCTTAATAAAGAAAAAACATTTTAAATTATATCAGTTACATATATACATATAAGAAAAAAAAGTAACTAAAGGGGAAATATGGAATATAAACAAGCACAATTCTAATAATTGCTTGAAGAAAAATTGGTAAAAAAAAATCTGGTACTATTATCATAGGAGTAACACTAACAGTAATCCAAATATTGGGGAGAAAACACTTTGAATATTAGTTGTTGCTCCTCCAGCGTAGGTGCTAACCGAAGCTAAGGTCATAGTTGTCCTAGAAATCAAAGAGGAGCCAGTTGCCCCATTGGAGATTCCTTCTGGAGCTGTAGTTTCTTTTGGAGTACTACTTTCTCTGGTGACAGTATTTATAGGTTGAGCATTCGTGTTACTTTCAGTTTTACTTTTGAATGAAGCATCTAAAGAGGAGCCATGTGCTTCCCCGGAGCCAACTGGGTGAGTCGTTGAACCCACACTTTCTTGGCCCTTGGAGTCCGTGGTGGTGAAATGGGAAACTATACCAGTAAAGATAGAACTGTCAGTGGTGTAAGTGGTCGTGTATGGAGCGTTTGGATCCAACGTGTAAGTTGTAGTCCCAACTGAATTCTGACCATTAGAGCCGGTGGTGGTGTAGTGGGAAACGATGCCAGTGAACGTAGAACCGTCAGTGGTGAACGTAGTAGTGTAGTCATCTTCTGGACCTAGAGTGTAGGTCGTTGAACCCACACTTTCTTGGCCCTTGGAGTCCGTGGTGGTGAAATGGGAAACTATACCAGTAAAGATAGAACTGTCAGTGGTGTAAGTGGTCGTGTATGGAGCGTTTGGATCCAACGTGTAAGTTGTAGTCCCAACTGAATTCTGACCATTAGAGCCGGTGGTGGTGTAGTGGGAAACGATGCCAGTGAACGTAGAACCGTCAGTGGTGAACGTAGTAGTGTAGTCATCTTCTGGACCTAGAGTGTAGGTCGTTGAACCCACACTTTCTTGGCCCTTGGAGTCCGTGGTGGTGAAATGGGAAACTATACCAGTAAAGATAGAACTGTCAGTGGTGTAAGTGGTCGTGTATGGAGCGTTTGGATCCAACGTGTAAGTTGTAGTCCCAACTGAATTCTGACCATTAGAGCCGGTGGTGGTGTAGTGAGAAACGATGCCAGTGAACGTAGAACCGTCAGTGGTGAACGTAGTAGTGTAGTCATCTTCTGGACCTAGAGTGTAGGTTGTAGTGCCTAGTGAATTCTGACCATTAGAGTCCGTGGTGGTGT